>JBBBWG010002360.1:0-33406 GCA_037176905.1 Azolla pinnata
TCTCTCTCTCTCTCTCTCTCTCTCTCTCTCTCTCTCTCTCTCTCTCTCTCTCTCTCTCTCTCTCTCTCTCTCTCTGCTTTGCAGCTCCAGACGATGGAGCAGTGATCGGAATGTGGATGAGATTGGTTGGTCAGGGTTCAGGAATCGGGGCTTTCTGGGGTCCAGGGGTTTAAGAATCGAGGCTTTCTGGGTTTAGGGGTTCAGGAATCGGGGCTTTCTGGGTTCGGGGGTTCAGGAACAGATGACGAAGGGATCGGAGCCGCGGCCTAAGAGCCTCTCCAGACTAGAGAGAGACCCATTCGACCACCCGAGACTATTCTGACTAGTGTCCCAAGATTATGCAAGACGAGATCAGATGAAGGGCAATCCTAGCCAAGGCCAGACAAAGAGTAGCCAAGACAGAAACAAAGAGATTAAGCCTCTCTTGACAAAACCCCCCTCGGAGGCGAAGCCAGAGCAGATTAGGTCAGACCAGTCCAAACTAAACCAGGCCAAAATCAGACCATGCCAGACTAGGCCAAGCTAAACCATATGACCAAACTAGTGACCATATGATTGCCATGTCAGTTCTTCAACCATTATACCATCACCACCATCACCATCATCTCATCATCATCATCTTCTTCTTCTTCACCATCAACATCATCATCATCATCTTCTTCTTCTTCTTCTTCTTCTTCTTCACCATCATCATCATCACCACCACCACCATCATCTTCATCTTCATCATCATCATCTTCTTCTTCTTCTTCATCATCATCATCATCTTCTTCTTCTTCTTCATCATCATCATCATCTTCTTCTTCTTCAGCATCATCATCATCTTCACCATCATCATCATCATCATCATCATCACCACCATCATCATCTTCTTCTTCTTCTTCTCACCATCATCATCATCATCATCATCATCATCATCATCACCATCATCATCACCATCACCATCATCATCATCATCATCACCACCACCATCATCTTCTTCTTCTTCTTCTTCACCATCATCATCATCATCATCTTCTTCTTCTTCTTCTTCTTCTTCTTCTTCATCTCATCATCATCTTCATCTTCATCTTCTTCATCTCCACCAGCATCATCATCATCTTCTTCTTCTTCTTCTTCACCACCACCATCATCATCTTCTGCTTCATCTGCATATTCATTCATCATCTCCTTCTTCTTCTTCTTCATCATCTCCATCTTCATCTTCTTCATCTTCTTCATCTTCTTCATCTCCATCTTCATCTTCTTCATCTTCTTCATCTTCTTCATCTTCATCATCTCCATCTTCATCTTCTTCATCTTCTTCATCTTCATCATTCTTCTTCATCTGCATCTTCTTCATTCATCATCTGCTTCACCTTCTTCTTCTTCATCATCTTCTTCATCTGCATTTTCAGTCATCATCTCTTTCATCTTCATCATCATCTTTTTCATCAACATCATCTCTTTCATCTTCATCTTCATCTTCATCTTCATCTTCATCTTCATTCTTCATCTGCATCTGCATCTTCAGCACCTTTCCTTGTCTGCATTTCTCTGTGCAAATGCTTCCGAACATGGCCCGACGATTTCCCAAGAAAAAAGGATCGACTAAACAAAGGTGAGAGCCCAAGCTTTCCCCCTTCTCCTTTGCTTTGCTTTTCTGGAAATGCTTTCTTTTCTTTAACTTTGCTGCTTTTCCTCTCCTCCTCCTCCTCCTCCTCATCACCATCTTCTCCATTTCGCTGCTTCTCCTGCCCCGCGCATAAAATCACCATCGCCCATTGCATTCTCTTTCTCACTCTTTGATCGTTCCATCCGCCGTCGCCCATTTCGTATCTCCCACCCCCTCAACGTTTCTTGTGAAATCTTCATCGTCTCGATTGATCTCATCTGCCCATTTATTCCATCTCCTCTTCGCAAATAACTCATCTGCCCCCCCCCCCCCACCCCTCCCCCCAACAGAAAAAAAAAACTCTCTGATGATCGCATTCCTTCCTTTGATCCGCACCTGAAGTTCCTATCACTTGAGCTTTAGTTTTTTTCTCAGGTACAGATGTATTTGAGTTTGATCTAGAAGTAGCATCAAGTTTGTGGTGAAAATTCCACATACAGACATGGATGTGATGGAGAATAACATGATAAGCGAAGCAAATGTTGGTAAAGGATGGACTCTATGTAGAAAGCTGTGGGGAGATCAAGTTAGGTATAGGCCAATTCAATCTACTTCATCATCAGAACCAGAAAATCCACCTAATCATTCGCAATACCTTCTTCGACCCACTGCCAATGATCACCAAAACCATAGTTTCCAGAAGGCAATCGATGCGACCAATGTCGCTAGTTTGCATAAATCTAATGGGAACATTCCTCATCATCACCAACACCTGATGGATAGCTCTAGTGATTCTGATGATCCTTTCATCAAAATTGTTGCAAAAGCTCTCTTGAGGCGGCGTCGGCTAAGCTTAGAGCCTGATAAGAAGCTATATTTTCTTTGTAAGCCTCCACCTATCTTGCCACATTTCTGAATCCCTTCACCTAATGCATGCGTATGCACCTTAACGTAGCAATGCTCTTGCATTTGGGATGAACTCAGGATCGACGTGAATCGACATCACCTATGTTCTGCCAATTCCTGTTGTGCTACTTCGATTGTATGTGTTATGCTATTCGCTGATGTGGATGTGGATGTGGATGTGGATGTGGATGTGGATGGAACAACACGTAATGTACATTGGATGTAAATGTAATTCAACTGATTTGAATATGTTTGAAACCAGGTTAATATGGGGATGGGGTGTGTTATGTCATCTTTACTGACCTGCATGTGTATGGAACCACATTATGCGGATGGGATGTGTATGTGACTCTCTGATGTGGATGGGATGTGTATGTGACTCTGATGTGGAGGTGGGATTGGCGACATGCATGTGATTTCCCAGACTTGGGGATGTAGGTTGTCCTGATGCACATGGTTGAGTGATGCTTTACTCAATGTGAATGTGAACGTGTGTATCGATGCGTAATACGTGTGCATATGTGATTGATGTATGTGTTGTTGTAGGTGATTGATGGTGATTGATGGTGATTGATGGTGATTGATGTATGTGATCGCATATGCTATCGATGTATGTGTTGCGTATAGGTCATTGATGTAAGTGGTGTGTGTAGATGATTGATATATGTGTCTGTATATGTGTGCGTGCAGTTGATAGGTATGGTTAGGTATGAAGTAGCTGAGATTTTGCTGATGATGTGCATGTGATCTGGTTAGATTGAAATAGGCAAGAGATGAAATTCTTCCTTAGGACACATAATGCTGAACAAGTTGTGATGCAATTGTCTGTTCCCTTATGTTAGATTGAAATAGGCAAGAGATGAAATTCTTACTTAGAAAGAGACATAATGCTGAACAGTTGTGATGCAATTGTCTGTTTCCTTATTCAGACAAACCGGGGAAACAAGCGACAAGCGCCATCCGAATCAAGAATGTGAGCCGATATCCGATTGCATTCAAGGTGGGTGAGTTTTTTTTTTAATAGATACATATTCAAGAGCTATCTTATCATTAACTTGTAGATATAGATAGTTAGATGGATGGATAGATGTAGTTACATTTGGTTATGGATTCGAGATCATTGTGTGCTGATTGTTGTTTCTGAAAACCATCTCTCATTGCCATTCGACTGGATCGGCTATGTCATACACCAGTTTCAAACCACATCGCCCAAGAGCTGTTTCATGCGCCCGCCCAACGGTGTTCTAGCGCCTGGACAATCCATCGTTGCAACTGGTAAAGCTTGTCTCTGTCGTTAGCATGCGTTCGATTGCAAAAGAAGATGTGCATATGTATGTATGACAATAGTGGTCAGGAATCTTTTGAGATATGGTTGGGCGAAATGTTTTGGGAGAAGGCCAGGAATCTTGAGAGAAACAGAGAGAGGCTTCTCTTCTCTTTCCACAAGGAGTTCCTTCCATTAGTGAACAAAAATCTGCCCTGTGATGACCACAAACACCGAATGAATTCAGAATGCATCTTCCAATGTTTGTGAGATTCTCTTCAACCATCTTCCAATGTTTGTGAGATTCTCTTCGACCATCCTTGCAGTCGCGAAACACATTCGTCAGCGTGAACAAGGAGGCCATGGGAATCACCATGCTGGAGACAAATTCAAGATTCTCAGTATCAAGATGACTCCAGGGCTCGAATACATGCCTGAACTGGTAGGTCCTTTCTCATGCCATGCTTTTTGTTGGGCAAAATTTTTCCAAATGATGCCCAGACTTTGGATAAATAGCCAAAAAATGCCCACATTTCATTACTATTACACCAAGAAACAACCTGCAATCTCACACCTGCCCGTTATCTCTTTTGTAGTTCGATGAGAGAAAGGACCTTGTCACTGTGGAGCAAATCCTCAGGGTTCAATTTCTAGACCCAGATCGACCAACACCGGTATTTGTTACTGTGGTTTGGGTTTTATTATTCTTATGCATCATCTGTGCACACTGTTTGATCTTAGGCCTCAGTTTCTTCAAGATTTTGCATGTACTCGATCCCGGTTACATTAGCTCAAAGTTTCTAAAGGTGCTCAATAATAGGTCTTGGGGTTCGAATCCCACCCTTCCAAATATTGGAGTTGTGAATCATGTATACATGGATTATGCACCTTCTATATACCACCAAGTGATGTGGATTAGTAACAGGGGGGATCAAAGCCTTTTTTGTGAGCTGACTCGTTCATTTCTGCTATAGGAACTTGAGAAGCTGAAGCAGAGAATAGCTGAAGCGAATTTAGAAAATGAGGATGGAAAGGTGTCAATGTTCGAAGACAAAAGGCCCAAGCAAATCATCGGGGGAGGGAACATCCTTGAGGAATGGGTAAGAATGTTGGGTTATTTCGCGCCATATATGCATGCAATGTCTATGTGTGTGTTTGCATGGAGCACATAACAAGTGCATTTTGATGGAATGTTTGATGAAATCTTGCACTGCAGCACAAATTTGAAACTTGCACATGGAGCACATAAAGAATCGTGAACTGGGAATCGAAGCGCAATCTGATCGAGTGTTTGATGAAATCTTGCACTGCAGAACAAACTGAAGCTTGCACGAAACATGGGGAAGGACGATTCCGAATGAATAAGTCTGCGAGCAGATGCATATATAGGTATGTGTATGTTGATACATACATTACATCTATGCATCCGGAAAATGGCGATATATGTCTTGAAATGAGTGATGGTTTTTTATTCCTTTTTCCTGTTGTGGGTGGCCAGAGCTCCTTGCTGGTAATGCTGGTAATGCTGGAATGCCCAATCTCATGAGGCCTTTTTTCGCAGAATTGAGAAGGTATTTTGAACTTGGACGGAAGCTTTTTCTGGCAAGGAAGCTCAGAATGTCAGGAAGCTCGGAAGTTTTGTCAGCAATACTTGTTTTGGGGCCTGGCCTTCCATGCACAAATTCACATCATTCAATACATAATCAGGAAATTCTTTATCTGTACACATACATACATTTCGTCGCATTATCATAAACACCGCAGAATGATGCGCAAAACACAAAGATGTTGTACCCTAGAAACCTTCAATTTCACAGACGCCCAGAATGCTGGTTTTGTTGCTCCCTATGTTACTCTCTTTCCACACATATCAGAGTCTGAGCTCTCTCTTTTCTTTCATCAGTAAGCAGTCAATCAGTAAAAACTCTTGGGCATCGAGGCGATGTTCTGGAAAAAGCCCTGATCTCTCTTGGTCATCGTCGTGCTTCTAATAAATCTTTGGAAGATGTACAAGACATGGTCTTGCAGCTGATTTACTGGAATGGGGACTTTTTCTTTTTCAGCTCTACATGAACTGTTGTAAAAGCTGTTATGGGAATGTCGATCGTCAAGCGGGTAGAGAGGATCGAGGGGGCATGGAAATCAGGGAATGGCCAACTTTTAGGGATTTCCATTCTGTCGATGTCCAATGAGCTTGAAGGAGTTGTGCTTCGATCCGATCACTGTTTGATCCAAATAACTGTTCTGATTCATGGAAGATGGTCAGATCCAAATGAATTTATTGCAACATGGCTCCCTCTCGTGTTTGCTACCAGCTCTTCATGTTCTTCAGCACCTCCATTCCATGTATCGATTGGCTCCAATGAGCTTAAAATTTTGAGGCACTTCAATCCAAATTAACTGTTCTGATGTATGGAAGATGGTCAGACATCCAAATGAATTGTTTTCAACTTGGCTTCCTCTTGTGTTTGTTGTCGGCTCTTTATCTACCATGGCACCTCCATTTGCTGTCCGATGAGCTTGAAAGAGTTGCGCTCTGATCCGAGTGATTGTTCTGATTTATGGAAGATGGTCAGATCTAAATGAATGTATCTCGACATGGTTTCCTATCGTATTTGCTATCAGCTCTTCATGTATTTTGGCATCTCTTCCAAATATAATAGCAGACTTTTGGATCAGCTACATCATGTGAATTCCATAATTTGGAGATATAGCTGTGAATTCCAAAAACATCGGCGCTGCTTCAGATATTACATCTGCTTCTTGGAGTTCGATGTTGGGCTCCAATCCAAATAACTGTTCTGATTTATTGAAGATGGTCAGAATCCAAATAAATGCATTTTGACATGGCTTCCTCTCGCTCATGTTTTGCTATCAGCTCTTCATGTACTTTGGCGCTTCTTCCATGTACAATAGCAGAGACATTTGGATCAGCTACATCACATCGTTTGGAGATAGCTGTGAATTCCATCATTTGGAGATATAGCTGTGAATTCATAAGCATCGGTGCTGCTGCAGATGTGACAAATCTGCTTCTTTCAATTCAGCATTGCGCTCCGATCCAAATAATTGTTCTGATTTGTGGAAGATGGTCAGATCCAAATGGATGTATCTTAGCATGGCTTCCTCTAGTGTTTGCTATCAGCTCTTCATGTACTTTGGCACCTCTTCCATATATAATAGCAGACTTTTGGATCATCTACATCACATCATTTGGAGAATTAGCTGTGAAGTCCATCATTTGGAGATAGCTGTGCATTCCATCATTTGGAGATATAGCTGTGAAGTCCATCATTCGGAGATAGCTGTGAATTCCACCATTTGGAGATATAGCTGTGAGTTCAAAAGCATCGGCGCTGCTTCAGATATTACAAATCTCCTTCTTTGAATTCAGAGTTGCGCTCCGATCCAAATAATTGTTCTAAATTTATGGAAGATGGTCAGATCCAAATGAAGGCATTTCAGCTTTGCTTCCTCTTGTTTTCACTTTGGCACCTCTTCCAATAAATAATAGCAGACTTTTCGGATCAGTTACATCAATCGCATCATTTTGGAGATATAGCTGTGAGTTCCGAAGAACATCGGCGCTGCTTCAGATATTACATCTGTTTCTCGGAGTTCGATTGGCGATTCTCGGTCCCATTTGCAGGAGATGTGCTTAGGCTATTTTAGTATGCATTATTTGGGACTCTAAAAGCCACTTTAGCATGATCCATGGTGGAGGAAGGAGGAAGAAGCACATGGCACAGAAGCAGAAAGATATGAGAACATAATCAAAAGAACAGACAAATATATATCTATATAAACATACATACTTTGCCGGGGCGGTGCTAAGAAGATAGATTACATGATTGACTCCATGAGATGAAACCAAAAAGAATTCGAGAAAGCACGACAAGGTCGCAAATGGGGAGCAAAACATTGTTACTCCAGAAAGAAAGCAGGACCTCCATAGCTATATGCTTACAAAGCTTTTTTGCTCACATTGTCTGCTTTTGAATGTGTCTGTAAAAATGCATGCATGTGGGTGTTTACAAAACCTCTCTCTGCTGGTGAAGAAAAAAAAAAAAAAAACCTTTCTTTGCTACTCCAATCATGGCTCCCCATCATCTTTCAACTCAGATCTGCTTTGTAGACAGACATTTTCACAGCTTTTTAGCATAACCAGGGCCCTCTCTGGCATGTGCTGCTTGTCAATTGACAAGAGGTTAGATTTGGGGTTAGATTTGGGTTGGGATTCTCAAGCCCATATGCATTTCTTAGATCCTTTTCTACCGCCAGTTTTCGCTAAGTTAGCATGTCGACTAGATTCATCGATATATGTCGCGACTTTGTTCATTCCATCGCACCTTCGTAATAAACCGGGTTTTTTGATGGTGGTGAAACGCACGAGCGACGTTGTTGTTCTGCCTCGACTCGGCTGAATCCAAAGGTTCCAACTCGGCATCTCCCCGATGCCCGTTGTCGCTTCCAACGATCAGTAGGGTTTTCTTCCTCCTCTGCCATCGGCTGACGTTGCCATTGTTGTTGTTGTTCCAAATACCAGTGAAGAGAAGGTTGCTTGGGTGCATGCCGTACAAATGGCTTGTTGAGCTGAGAGCATAGGTAGTCTGTCTATGAACATTGGCATATGAGAATCAGAAGATGAAGAAGCTTTGGTGTTTATAGATTAATATAAAGTGTTTATCATTTTAAATAAGTTTATTAGAATGATTTCGTTTATCATTCCAAAACCATTTATAGATACAACTCATATACAAATACACCCCATCCAACTCTATGACACATGCAAATCTGCCTACTTAGATGGTCTTAATTTTGACTCATTCACTGTTTATATACAGGTAAACTCACGTTACTATTAATTAATAATGGAAGTTTGGCTAATAAAAAGATATTTTTAAATGATGATACATGGGAGTCGATTGTTACAAATATGATTTGGCCATGTGAATTTTTGTGGTTTGTTGATTTTTATAGTTTAATCGATTTTTTAGCCCATGTATAATGCGTTTTCATGGTTGAACAATAGGTTAGATTTTTCCTCTAACAAAAAAACAAAATATAATCATAACATTACATTTTTTATACTTGTAAAATAAATGAAGAGTGAAAAAGCACTCATGAATAAATAAATGAAAAGTGAGACAACACTCATAGATTTTTTATACTTTATAAAATAAATGAAAAGTGAAAAAAGACTAATAAGTAACAATATATCTCTTGTCTTATATAAGAGTTCCTTGTATAATCTTTGTATACATTACATGACATAAAAGTCACAATTTGTGACATTATTATGTTACCTTAAACACTTCATCACATTTATAGGACTATTAGATCTTTTCTTTTTTCGATAACAGTGGTCCCATATAATATTTATATCTTGCAATATAGTCCTTGTAATTTCTTTTTTTGTCATTTCTTTAATAGGGTCCATGTAAATGATCCCCCCTATTAACTTTACAATTATACGTGAAGTTCAATTATTAAAACATAATATATAGATCTCAACAAAAAATTTGGCTAATGATATAATCCAAAAGATATATTTATAATACATCTTGCCATAAATTTTGTTTACCCTAAAAGTGTTAATAGTCCCGAAATGTTCAGACCATATTATGATGGGGATCTTTATCCTCTATCTATATACACATAGAAAGTTGAAATGTAATGTTGATGACATCATTCCCTCTATCTCTAGTGTTAACCCTTTAATAAGCTTCATAATTAATATTATGTTCAATCTCTTACAACCTAGCACATAGAAATAATGATTATATAATGACATAAAAAACGTGAAATATAATAAATCGAAATATATGTTTTATGTAATAACCATTATTAGAAAATTTTGCACTTAAAAAAGTTTTTCATATAACAACTCTATATAACCCATGTTAACCATTTTATTACTATCATTTCTTTTTAAATAGTTTATAAATTATCATAGGTTCTTACCTCTTGTTTTCTTGATTCAAATTTTTTGTCTAGTTTTGTACCGATTTATAAATAGCATTTGTTATTGTCTCATATTTTATTTCCTCATTCACTTCAAGATATTTTTTTGTGAGCATCATTAACTAAAGTCAAATATCATGTCTCTACTTCAATTATACATTGAAATATTTTTTTCTAAGCAAAATCTTTACAAACTTGTTATATCCCATAGAAATTTGTTTTTTTATTTCTTTTATTTTGTTATTTTCTTAAAAATATATTTTCCTAGTTCCTCTATGACATATGCACCCATGAATTGATTTTCATCAACTATATCAATACTTTATGCAACATATTGAAAATTATTATGAATCGTTTAGATTATACAATTTCTCTCAAAAGTTTTTCGAGTAATAGTAAACTCCTTATACTTCAAAAATGTCTTCCTAACCTTTTTCTTGTCGTATTCAATTTTAGTCCACTTAATTTTTAACTAATTATAACAAAGTCAAATAATATAACTAAAATCTTCACACAATTCAATTCGAAGTCTTTACACATCAATATACATCTTAAACCCTAAACTTTGTAGATGAGAAGGAGTGTCAAGTAAACAATCTTTTATCATTATAGCTGATACTTCGATGTTTCTAAGGAAGCTTAACATCTTCCTTACAAGAACTTGACATGTTAGTTATTGCTTCTTTCCCCCTGTTTTCTTTTTTAATAAACTAACGATTTTTATAGATGGCCTCTCCTATAAGTGATCATAATTTAGTACAATTAGATCTAAGTGTTGTAATAATGTTTTGTTCTTTGTTCAAACATTTAAAAGTTATAAGCAACCGATCTTGTGCCCTTGTCACTCATTGTTATGTTTAATCTTTTCAAAGTAACCTATTGTTAAAAATTTTAGACTTTCTATAGCTCAAGAAAACTCATTCTTTTGCTTGTTGTATGCGCATTTTCATCTACCTAAACCCTAGAACTTGCACTTGAAAACCCAAGATAACTTGGGACCTTGCACCAAGAGACCTGAAAACTTGTACAAAAAAACCCTAGATCTAACACTAGAAAGCCTTAACCCTGTGCACTAGAATACCTTGGATCATACCCTAGAGGAATGAAAGACCCTACACTAAGAAACCCTAAACGTGCACTAAAGAACACAGAACCCTCAACAAGGAAACCCTTAAACCTACACAAAAAAACCCAAGAGTGACCAATTTATTTTTAAAACTGTAGACCTGAGTGCACTTCCTTTTTCTTTCACAATTTTGGGTAAGTCCATTTGCAAACATGGGCGAGCCTAGAAAAAAAAGCAAGGGTAAACCCATAACTTTAAATCATTTGGGTAAACCCAAATGGATAAACCAATCTTCATAAACCCTTAAACTATTAGGATAAATCCATTTTAGGTAATAAATTTTGATTTTTTTAAAACTGTAAAATTTCATAATAATATTTTAAAACTTTTTTACGAAATACGTTTATTTTGAATTTTTAAAATTTTAAAACACTACAAAAGTGCTTTAAAAAACAAAATGTCTTTAATGTTCCCCTTGAAAACTATTTTACTAGTCCTAAGGGAGGATAGAGACTTCGTAATGCGCAACTTTTTCAAGTAACAAGTAAATGGCTAACCAAATACATATATAAATCATGTTTTCCAAATACCAATAATTTGTTTTTATTGTACTAGATCAAAAATTTTGACAAGTTTCTCGAGGCAAAAATCGTTTTTAACATTAAGCCTATAAAATTGGATGTGGGAACTCCACGGCTGTGCAGGATCAAGCAAGTGTTAGATCTTGTTGTAGACATCAATGGCAAGAACAGTATGCTTAGTCTCCCACATAAGTTTCTCTCAAAGATGAGAACCGATGAATTCCCCCCGCTCCAATCATACAAATGGTTAGCGATTGAATTGATATTGCATTGAGATCTAATATTCGCAGAACTATCGAAGGAGAGGAGAAAAAAAAGAAAAAAAAGTTGGGCTATATCTCATGTTTATGATGAGGAGAGGAAGAAACGGCTCTGTGTCTTTGTGTAGGCTACTGGATTTACATCGATCAAAGATGGAGGTAAGCTCAACTATATTGATGGAGAAAAGATAGAAGTAAGATTTTTTAGGTTTGGCAAATTAAACATTCGTGACTTATGGCTAGCTCAAAGTTTAATTAGGCCACGATTTTAATAATTTATTTCTATTTTGTGTAGGGATTCATCATTTCATATATTTGACCTAATACTCATCAAGTCTCGAGTCAGAAATTATGTGCGTCAAGATAATGATGAGGCGGTTCCATGATTCACTGTCAATCAATCAGAAATCAGATTTTACGGTATGGTAGATTGTGTCATAATCAGGAGGATAAATACTCACAATGGTTTTGTGTTTGATAGTTGAACATATGCATTCACTAAAGTTTAATACAACATCCCATTTCTTGTAAGCTTTGGGGTCACGAAGTAGGTGGTATTAATCTGATGTTAACACAGCGTTGAGTGTTTATGTGATTTACGACCAATTGACCAAACATTTGAGATAAAGATCCTAATCATAGCATTGCTCTTAATGCTAATTTTAGCCGAGCTCTAACCCCAACCCTAACCCTAACCCTGATACGAGCTCTTTGTACATTGATCATGGCTATTGTGTTCAAGAAGATATTTACATTTTTGAAAGATGTTTTAGTAAAGGGAAAACTACCAAAACATGCCCAAGAAAATTATAAATTACATTTTAACGCCTACCTAAAACTAAAAATTACAGATGAACGACCAATTCTAAAAATTAACACTCTATTAATTTATTAACTCCAAATCAATTAATTATAGGCTCAATTAACATCAAACCAGTTAATTGATTAACATTTAATTAATTGACCAACACCAAATTAACATGTTGATCAATTAATTAGATTCTAAAATTTCTAACTTTTGTTAATTAAATATAGTAAGAGAATTGATTAGGATCAATTAGTGTAAAACGATCATGAATAGAATCAATTAACATTATACTAACAAAATTAATTGGGTGTTGTGAAAGATAAAAGCAAACGTTAGTTTATTAATTTTATTTGTAACGTTAAAATATAATTTATAATTTTGTTAGACGTTTTTTTTTGGTAATTCTCCCTTCAATAAAAATAATATATGTGTTTGAGTGTATAAATAGATTACATTTTATTTATTCTTATAAGAACATTTAATGAATTTCAAGGCTCAATTAACATCAAACCAGTTAATTGATTAACATTTAATTAATTGACCAACACCAAATTAACATGTTGATCAATTAATTAGATTCTAAAATTTCTAACTTTTGTTAATTAAATATAGTAAGAGAATTGATTAGGATCAATTAGTGTAAAACGATCATGAATAGAATCAATTAACATTATACTAACAAAATTAATTGGGTGTTGTGAAAGATAAAAGCAAACGTTAGTTTATTAATTTTATTTGTAACGTTAAAATATAATTTATAATTTTGTTAGACGTTTTTTTTTGGTAATTCTCCCTTCAATAAAAATAATATATGTGTTTGAGTGTATAAATAGATTACATTTTATTTATTCTTATAAGAACATTTAATGAATTTCAAACTTGCAAAGATATTTTGATAACTTTGAGAGATATTCAAGTACTGTATTGATGTAGCTTGTCCTTTCTTTTACTAAAAAAAGTTTGCATCATAATAAGATACTATATATATTGTTTTTATCGAGTAAATAAAACAAAGCATAAAAAGATATAAGAGAAGATATGCTCTAAGCTAGGGTCAATTCACACCATATTATTTGTGTGTGCATATGTCTGTTGAAAAAGAAAATTATTGATACAAGGTGTGTGCTTGAAGCTTGAGCTTTCTTTGTACTGCGAACATATGAATTTTGTGTCTTCAAGAAGTAGGTTATTATGTTTTCATAAAGGTTTTTTTGTTCAAGGTAGTTCATTAAAGAACATCTCCTCAAGATGAGATGTGTGGTTTGGGCTTGTCCATAGAAAGTCATTTGAGCTTGTCATAAAGAGTAGATAAACCATGATCCTAAGCCCTAAACCCTTCACCCTAAACCTGTACACTTATGAAAAGGGCATGTGTATCTAACTTGATTTAGTAGAGCAGAGCTCAACAGGTCTGAAGTTTGTTGCTAGACCTCCTTGTTCTCAGCAAATCCGTTCAATCAAGCCCTTAGAAAAGCTAATTTATAACCCAACGATGCAATTGATACATCATTGATGAAAAGTAGACGGAAATCACCATGAAATTGATCAACGATTGGGACATCGATGTGTGAGGAGGCCTCGATTGATTTCATTAGAAAACAATCATTTGATTTACTAATCGATCGACTCATTGATATAACCAGCATCAAATTGCAATATTTTGAAACCTGCTCCTACGAGGACCGATTTCAATAAAATTGTTTGAATGATCAAACTGTGGGTCCAAGAAGAAAAGGCGGGAATTTCATTCCAACAGTGATTTTGCAAATGTATAAGAAATAAATATAGATAAATGAGACCATAATTATAAACAAGAGAAGATAGTCAGGGAATCGATTAGGATCAATTATGGGAAGTGATTAGGAACAAAGTCGATTAACGCTATACTGATTTGAATTAATTGGGTGTTAATTTTCGGTGGAAGATAAGAGAGCATAGACAATAATACGTAATTTCTGATTGTTAGAAAATATAATTGAATTCTATTAGGCATTTATTTTTTTGTAATTCTCCGTATATTTATACAGATCCAAACAAACAATGAGAATTACCAAAAAAACATCTAACAAAATTATAAATTACATTTTAACGCATACCGAAGTATTGAAAAAAAACCAATTAACGCCTAATCTTATACTCCACTAAAAATTAACACCCAATTAACTGCGCCCAGTATCGATTCCTAATCTCTCCTCGCCGAATTAATCCCTTCCTACGATCAACAAAAACTCGTTAGAACTCAGGATCCGATCGAATCCAGTCAACGCCGTCGATTCGGCAATCGATCGCTTTGTCGAGCACGGATTCGATCGGTGGATTCGATGTGAATCGAGCCCACGATCGATCGATCGGGCGTTGATCAAGATCAAAATCTTCAGAAGTTTAGGCGTGAATTTACTGATAATTTTGGTGGGCAAAAAATATTCCCTGAATATAAATATAGTAATTTCTGTACATATAAATAATAAATAAAACAAATATAAAATGAAAATAAAAACGAAGAAGAAGAAGAAAACAGAGAAGAGAAGAGAAGACAGAAAAACAGTCGGCGTCGGCGTCGGCGTCGCCATCGCCATCGCCATCGCCATCGCCATCGCAGGTCGTCCAGGAAGAAGAAGAAGAAGAAGAAGAAGAAGAAGAGGAAACCCTAACCTTTCTTCCCCTCCCTCGCATCTACATGCGGTTCCTTTCTTCTTTCGCTCAGAGGACGGGAAGCAACGATACGCAAAGAGCGAGCGCGCGGGAGGAAGAAGAAGAAGAAGAAGAAGAAGAAGAAGAAGAGAGGGAGAAGCACGAGCGCGGCCCCCCCCCCCCCGCGCGGGACGCCATGGGAGTGCGGAACGGCCCCGGGGACGGCCTCCCCGCTTCTCCTGCCGATGCGCAATCCGAGCTCGTCAACAAAGCCATGGCCATGGGCCTCGGCTTCTCTCGCCCGCAGCTTTTGTCCGCAATCAGGCACTACTTCCAGGTACCAACACCTGCTCCTGCTCCTCCTGCCGTTCTTTCTTTCCCCGTTTACTCCGTCTCTCTTCCTCCCCCTTGAAATACGAGGATTCTTCTTCGATTGTACCCGACAACTTCACTCCCCCTCAATATACACGGATTTTTCGGCTGCATTTTCAATGCGGAAACTAAGATCAGATTTTTTTCGCGCTTGTGCTTCATAATGTTTTCGAATGCTGGAAACCTTTTCCTCTGTTAAATACATGTGGGCTAATCTATACAACTTCTTTTGTTTTCTTGGCGCTGATGCATATTGCATCTGATATAATCATGAGCCTGCAATTTATGCACTTGTATGAACTAGTGGTAAACTAGTGGAAGTTTATGTTCCTCATTTTGAGATTCCAACGACTCACTCATATGTGGCTATTGTTCACTACGTTGCTCTTAAAGTAACTCTCACATTGGCATTGAACTCCAGGGGTTGCCATATTACTAGGTTACTTTGGTCTATCTCTGAGATGTTTTTTTATCACAATTGATGTTTGTGATCAGGGTTTCTTTTGGTTCTCATCATTAAAGGTTTTTATTCACTAGCTGAGCACCATCGGACACCTTCATTATATCATTGGCCCATTTGTTCCTCCAGAGTAGAGCTCGCTTTGGAGTTCTGTTTGTATGAATGTGTATGGGCTTTTGGGTACTTACCGGAACATGGTAATGGCATAGCTCTGCATTTTGGCAAGAGTCAATGTTCTTTTGTGATGTTTTCTTTAAGTTTTGCATCCATATTGATGATATGATTGATGACAGCTATATTGGACATGGTAATGATGTAGCTTCATGCTTTCCAAGTGTCAATGTAGTATGTCTTTTTCTTTTGTATTATGTTTGGTAAAACTTTTACGTGCATATTATTTTACGTGCATATTCATGATATGGTTTATGTTTGGTAAAACTTTTACGTGCATATTCATGATATGCTAAGTCAATATACAAACATCTCTAGAGCGCACATTCTCCAATCTGCTTCACATAGTGGACTCCACTTCTTCTGTTCTTAATCACTGTTCTGAGATTCTTTTGTGTCATTCTGTCGTTTTGGTATACTCCTTGCTTGCTTTCATTGAGAATATTTTTTGCCTGCAGGTTTTTGAGAGTGTGGAGGAAGCCTGTGCATGGATTCCCCGTGAAAATTTTAGCATTGTTGTGGATTACATCCTTGAGAATCCGGGTTCAGTATGTTTTTTCACTTCTTGCTTCAGTGAGATAGTTTTTACTGTGTTTATAATTTAAAATTCTGTTATTCGTCTGCATTTAAGAAAAGTTCAGTTCTTGCCTTTGACAGGTAGAAAACCATTTACCTTCAGTTGATTACCAGAGTTCAGGAAAAGGTATGTTGTGTACTCATTTCTCTAGTAGAGACAGTGAGAAGTTATTGGGAGAAAAGAATAAAGGAGGCCTTTCAGTGATGCACATGAACAAGAAGCATCCAGATGGCACTTTGAATGCAAACATTAGGAGTTCAAAAGTAAAAACGGAAGCTCATGAAGATAGATCTTGGAAGAATGCGGAATCTTCTGAAAGGAAAGTTCTTCCTGCAGAAAAAAAGGCTCATCCTGCAGAAAACAAGGCGTTGTGGCTTGTCAACGGCTGCAGAACTAATAATATCAAAGAGGAAGTTTCCGAAGATAGCCTTAGAATGAGCAACAGGTTTGGTAGAAGTGCCAACAGCCTTTCATCTGGTAATGGTATTACTAAGCAGTCAGTAGTAGTTACAGATAAAACTTCCAAAGAATTTGGCAGATGGGATAAAAAGGCACTGCATTCACATTATAGACAGAAAATGGTGCCAGAAGTTTCGGCAGATAGACTTCGAGCTACACTAGATGGATTGAAAAACCCCCAAAACCAACCTGATAAATGTGTAGTGAATACTAATGTTGAAGGTGAGAGTTCGAGTTCAGCATTGTTATATCATTTTAACACAAAGATGAAAGGATGTAGCAGTAGTGGTGTATTGGATACTGCATTACCACCATTACAAATTGTAGGAGCAGTTCAGAACCAGAAATTTCATGACAAGACATTGGAGCAAGGGTCTTGCAAATCAGCTCTTAAGGAGAGTTTAAGCTCTTTGAACGAAGATTGTAGACCTTCATCCTATGAACATATGGAACACGGTAACAGTTCTTGCATTCCTCAAGATAGCTTGGAACAATGTAGCTGTTCTTGTGTTGGTCAAGATAAGGGCAGCAGTTCTCGTGCTGGTCAAGATAAGGGTAGCAGTTCTCAAGTTGGTCAAGTTAACTGTCCTTCAGAAC
The DNA here is from genome assembly GCA_037176905.1 of Azolla pinnata. NCBI lineage: Eukaryota > Viridiplantae > Streptophyta > Polypodiopsida > Salviniales > Salviniaceae > Azolla > Azolla pinnata. The sequence continues at coordinate 17,711 of JBBBWG010002360.1, forward strand.
CATGTATTGAGTCATTGGAGCTGCGGGCATTGATGGAAAATGGTGAGGAAGATAATGCATCTTTAGATAAACCTGATGGAGTTGTTACTGCTTCGTATATTATTGACCTTGAATGCTGCCTGAGGAAGGGAGAGTGTGAGAAAGCATTGAATTTGTTTGAAGGTTGGAAAAAGAAAGGATTTAAGGTAGTATCTTTTTTTTTTGCCTGTATTATCGTTGTGGGCTGCAGTGTGTTTGTTTATTTGGAATTTGACCTGTACATTAATGTATTTATGTAGGTGGAACGTGAACAAGCCAATAAGCATGACTTCGTATTGTCAGGCAAGCCTCAATGACATGCCAAGTTTTATATCCTTTTGTCCCTGATGGTGCAGAAGGGGTTGGAAACTTTCAGAGTAGAAGATTGTATCTTAAAAAATTTTAAAATTCTTACACTATTTTAATTATATTTGAAGGTGGTGGACACGAACTATTGCTGAATATCCCTGGGAAGAAAAGAGGCTTTTTAGTCAGTTATGACATAAGTAGAGGCTTGTAGGTGATCTCATATTTTGACCAAACCTCTGGAAGAGTTTCTTCTACGTGATTACATTTGTGGTTGATTTGAATCTGGATTAATGTGCTGATGAGTGGATTTGTATTTTAGGGAGAAACTTCCAATTTCATGTGTCAACGAATACAACACAAACATCTTACCTGAAGATTTTCTATATATAACAGTATCTGTAATTCGGCAAGGTAATATTTTAATAACTGATTTGTGTAGTTGCTCCTTCAAAACATTTGCTAAGTTTATATTTGCAGCTGCACATGTGGACACTTCTCTGAGTAGAATTGGGGATCTGCACTGCTCTTGTTCAGGCGATTGTCTAAGGTGCAGTCTCAAAGCTACAAGTTTCTATAGTTTCCTTTGCTGGTCTTTTATTAAAGGACTAAAATCCTTTGTATAGTTCCTTTTGACAATATCTTCAAATTGTGCTGAGGAATATTGTGACAAATGTTAGTGCATCTTACTTTAGTTGGTTTTTTATTATGTATTTTTCTCAGAGAACAGCATATTATATTAGTTTAGTGTATGAACTGTGATTCCAACAGGGATTAATACAGCAGTAGCTGTACCCCCTGGATATATACAGCAGGAGATACAGTTATAAGTTATTGCCTAATTGTATAATCGAATACAGCATTAGCTGTACCCCCTATATATATACAGCAGGAGATACAGTTATAAGTTATTGCCTAATTGTATAATTGATTAAGCTTGAAGACTGACATATAATTGCATTCAGTGCATGATGTCACTTGAGGATGAACAACTTATGTTCACATTGAAAATCATAAATTTGATTTTCTGCCATGTGCTTTGTATTGTAAGTGAAATGAAATTAGTGTCGTCAAGCATTAACATGCATAGAGGGTTGACAAGGTGAAGTATCTCCTTTGGAAGTTGAATCCAGTGACTTGTGTGTCGTAGACTAGACAAGGTTGGAGGGATTCTCTACATTGATTTGTCACTAACAAGGCAGTCTGAACTGTTGAGGTCAGAACTTTGGTAGATCGCTTCACCACAGGATTTTCCGCTAACGTGATTTTGATTTTGATATTGAGCCTGGATAATTATGATATGTTGAAAAGAAGAATTGCGTAAGTCAATGCTGAATGCATAGAGCAACAGCTGTTTTGTGTAATTAGAAACAGCCCTTATGTCAGCACAGATTTGCTGCAAATGTTGTATGGTTACTGCATGAAAACATCTAAGATTTCATTACTTTTAAAGTGATGATGGGTCTTATTGTTTGTTCATTCCAGATCACCAGGACCAGGAGTGTGCAAATGCACAGATTCTACTCGAGGAGAGTATGCATATGATCAAAATGGTAGACTAATTGAGCGTCTAGCAACAAATGTATTTATCACTAATACTTTCTTCAGTGTCCATTTCCAATTTGAAAGTTTATACAGCTATTATTGATGTATGGGTATTTGTTTTTCAGTATCCATCAGGATGGGGAACTCATAAAGGGTAAGTATCATGAACAACTTGTTGATATATGGTCTGCATGGTTGTATGTTCTCATTATAACTGTTGTTTAAACCTGCAGAGATTTTATCACAGAGTGCTCCACCAAGTGTTGCTGTTTGTTGAGCTGTGGAAATCGTGTTGTTCAACGAGGGATCACCAAAAAGCTACAGGTATGTAAGTTGGTAGATATGCATAATGTCTTTATGTTGCCCTAGCTGCTCATTTCTGTTTCATAACAGGTTTTTATGACACCTTCTAAGAAGGGTTGGGGGGTTAGGGCTCTTGAAAAAATCCCAGCTCGATCATTTGTTTTTGAGTATGTAGGAGAGGTATGCTTTGCCGGAAACCATTCCAGTTTTGTTTTAGGTGGCTACTACAGTGACTTCGAATTGCCTATTGATATTTTATACAATGTAGGTTGCAACAAACTTAGAACAATTTGAGCGGAATAAAGAGTATGAGAAAAATGGTGTGTACACATATACAATGAATCTGGATGCTGATCTTGACATGGAGAAGAAGCACTTTGGTGATGGCTTAACTGATACAGAGCTCTTAGTGCTGGTAAACTTCTTGCTCAAATGGTAGTCTAATTAAGGTAGCCCCAGTTTTTAGTCACATTGCAAGGAACTGTTTGTGAAACAAGCTTTTTGTTCTTAACAGGATGCCACAAAGTTTGGAAATGTATCTCGGTTTGTCAATCATAGGTGTGTATGCAGTGGGCACTTTTAATGCTGTGAAGTTGATGGGAATATAATGATGACCTTTTCTGATGAATAGGTGTCATGATCCAAATCTATTGATGCGTCCTGTACAAATTGAGACAAGAGACACACACTACTACCATGTTTGTACACACCTCAATCTCTCTTTCATATTCTTAGTTAATGTGCTTCCCTCATGGTGATTTTGGCTTTCTCTGTTAACATTAACACGTATACTATCTTTAGTCTGTGCTCTAATACTCTCATTTTGGAAATTTACAGGCTGCACTGTTCGCTGCCCGAGATATAGAAGAGATGGAAGAACTTACTTGGTAGGTTTTGGACTAAAAATTGTTCTATTTAATCACAAGGCTTGGTTTCGTAAAACCAATATGATTTATAATGATCAAACACCCAATCGCTTGCAAACTCTGCTAACAGTCCAACCTACTACTTTGGTTTTATTGCCTTTATCATCAATTTCTGTGTATTACACTTGCTAAGATATGTAAATCCATCAAGAAGCAGTTTCAGAACCTGAAGGTTTGTAAAATGAATTTCAAATTTGGTATGTAAATGGCAGGGATTATGGAATTGATTTCGCTGATGATACCCATCAAGTAAAAGCCTTCACATGTCGTTGCAAAAGCCAGTTTTGTAGGGATACATCTAAGAAGAGGAAGGCTTTGAAATTGATAGGCTCGAAGAACAATAAAGTGACCACAATGGTTTCTAGGTGAAGTTCTTACCATTTTGTACTGTACATTATACTCGTTGATTTATAACTTAATGCTAGATTTTCCTTCTTAATTGTGATTTACTCCACCCCTCTCTGTAACACTGTTTATTTTTCTTCTAGGCTGAAGACTGAAGGATAATTCACCATGCACCAATTTTTTTGTTACCTCTGGATGATATATAGAAAAGTTAACCGTCTTACAGTGTACAATGAAACTGCTACCTGTACATCGGCAACATGGCCTGGTGAATTTCTCACCCACTAGTTCTTTCTTGGCACTTGCCAAATATTTGCAGACATGCATTAAAAATGTACCGTTTGTTTTGTTTAATGCAGATCGCATAAATTCAAAAAGGTGATGTCGACAAGTGACCCAATACATCCCTTGTAAGCTGCGAATCATTGAGAAAAGAGCACAGTATAGCCTGTTCATTATTACTTGCTTTTTTCTCTTCATTTCGTCCCAATAAAAGAGCACAAAAAGGACTAAAATTTTGAAATGATACAAGCAAGTATTGGAACATGCAGTGCAGGCAGGCCTTTGTCTTGGCTTCTGAGAATGAATGAGGGAAACAAGGAAGTCTAAGAATCTGCAATGAGCACAATATCAAAATGTTTAGCTCACTTGTATTGAATGGACATGATCGAGTCATGTATAATTGAAATGACAGGGTCATCTAATTCATTCTCTTCAATTGACTCACCTATTCAACCTGTCTTTGTCTTGGCTTTGGATGTCGCTCCTAAGCTAAGCAACAGGTTGGTCTGTGGCCTCAGCTTTGGTGAGCTCAGCCAATGGTCCAATTATGGCGACTTCAAGTATTGTAAGTTGATTGATAACAGGTAGTGCTGAGGCCTCGGCTCCTCAGCTAACCATGTCCTTCCTGAATCATGGGTCATCAATTCATGGTTTCATCTTTTAGTGATCAACCTCTTGACTTTGAGTGGTTGTGATGTGTAGACCATTAACTGTAGATATTGCCTGAAGTCATTGGCTGGAATTGTAAAGAAATCTTTGCTTTTTAGAAGTCCTACCATCAATCAAATGAATTTGCAGCTCAGTTGCTTTTTCCTTGTTTATTTTAGAACTTCTTGGATATTGACTCTGCCTTTGCTTGTGCTTTGAACAAAGTTGCTTCTGCTGGTTTTGCATTCTTTTTGGCCCTCATCTTGTGATGGTTACCTCTTTTCATGCAATCATCTTTTCTTGTTCTGATTCATCAGTTGCTTTTAATAAACAATAAAAGGAAAATTTTACACTCTTGGGCAAGCTGTGCTTGAACCTCTCGACACATTCAATTTTCTCGTAAATGTATGTATTAAAGCATGACACTGGGAAAAACCGCTTGCTATCACAACTACTTCAGTAGATCATTATGATCAAATAGGTCTACCTTCTATGCTTGTTTTGGGGGGATGGAAGTTATGATCAAATAGAATTGTGAAGATTTGTCAAATTCAAACTTCCTTTTTTATCTCGTGTATATGTTGAGGTACTCAAGAAAATTCACTAAATAAGGAACCATGTCGAACTTTTGATAATCAAAGATGATTGTGTTTTCGCACTTTGAATGGCAAACCTCTCCTCATTATTGATTGCCCATAATTATTTCAGTGATCCCGCAAGAAAACCTGTGTGTAGGCACATTTTCCACTAGTGTTCTAGCTCAAGTTGTGTCATAGAGATGACAAATTGTATCTCCTCATCCAATCCTTGCTCTTTTGATGAGCTTCTTTCTGCACTCTTCTAACACATGGGCAAAGTTGTATCAAAGCTCTTATGTCGTGAATAAGATTGCCAATCTTTTTCACATTTTCCGCGAACATTAACCTCAACCTGTTGTTGGGGCTCCATTCCTTGAGAGGATTTGGGCGACTCGATGGCCAACCATTTTCCTTAATGTAATGCTTTCCACATTGTCTTCTGGTTTACTGTACTATTAGAGTGTGTCATTAATGAAGCTCGATGAAGTAACATTTTTCTTTTCTTTCCTTGGTTTCCCTAAACCCTAAACCCTAGGTGTTGGAAAGCCTCCCTCATCTGGTTGATGAGAATGTTGATTGGGATACCTTTCATCACTTCTGGGCAAACGTGCGTCATGTGGTCTGATCTTGAATGGAACTGAGGTTTGAAGAAGTATTATTGTCAGCAGGCTTGTGGAGTGAAATGGAGAGAGTACCGAATTGGCATTGCCATTTCGGGGTCGACAGGGCGACACACAGGTACGCGTAATTTTCTTTTTTTGTTCCCTCATTGATTTACTGGCTTTGTTTAACTATATTCACATGCTATGGATAGGAGATGGTCGAGAGAAAGAGTGAGAAGATCACCTTTTGCTGATGTATGTCGTCAGTATAAGAGAGAATTCCGGGTCTGCGAGGAAGATATATTGGTTTTTTTATGTACAGAATGGCTCATATGTAGAGAGAACTTATAAATTTAGGAAGTTTCATTTTCATAAAAATACAACCTACAAGGTGGGGTTTGAGCCTGTGAAGAAATTGGATTTGGGCTCTATTAAATTCATGATTTCAGATGCAACCATGCTGGTTGCAAACAGGAAAAAGAAAGAAAGAAAGTTAAACTAGAAGATCAAATGAGAAAATTCTTCTTCAATTGTTTTGATGTATCATACGAGAATAGCTATAACTACTCATCAGTTTTGAAATGTTGTAAAAATCTAATGGAACCAAAAACTTGTGCTTAGATTAGAGGAAGCTTTAGAAAATCTCGAACATGGGCCACTTCAAAATGGAGAGATCTCCAAAATGAGTGATACATCTTTGTGTTGCTTAATCATGGCATGTATTTGTAAATGAGACGGCTGATGATCATGTGGTTTAATTGTTTGGTGCCGATGCCCATGTCACATTCTGGTTCTATGATCAATGGTAACCACTTTTCATTTTCTTGGAAGAGACCCTGCTAGGATATTCCTCAGTTGACTTGTGGAATACGAAGGTATGACAGAACTGTAGAAATTCATGATTGTTCTCTGTTAACGAGTCATCGTAGTTGTGTTGTTTTCCTTGAACATCTCCTCTCTATGTCTATTTGATCTAGCAGACATGCACTGGAGAAAATGAAAGATGCTATGCTAACATCTTTCAAAAAAAGCTATGTCTCGCATGCTACTTAATGACCATCTATGTAAACCATCCAACATGACTTGACATGTGTGTGTAGATCCAATCTCAAGGTCTTTGAAATCCATGTGGAATCGAACTATACTCAAATACAACTCAGTTGGATAAAGTTGGTGTTAAACCTTTCCTATAGTGTGAATTTTGAAAGAAAGAGGATTAGTAAGATGCTGTCCTGCCTTTGAGGTTATCAGCAGCAAATGATGTCTATATGTTGCAGTGACGCTCATTAGCTGATTTCGACATATATAAAGAAGTCTAATGTCTGTGTACAATGAGAGTTTCTAACTCCTTTTTAAAAGTATCTGTACTGCCCAAGAGGGGATCAAGAATTAAATGTGTATCGATTGTGTTAGCAACTAAAGAAAGAAATTAATAAACCATTTGAATGCTGAAAACACTGTAGTCAGGATGAAAGGTAATAAAATGGATGATTATGCCGTCATTTGTCTTTTAGATATTGAGAAGTTATATATTGCAGGTTTTTTCTCAGATGAGCATTATGCATCGCTCAGCAATTGCGAATAGCATGTGTTATCCACGGTCTCGTAAGCAGCACCCATCAACATATGTTCTCTATGGTTCCTATGATGCAAAGGTACTTTATTAAAGGATGACTTTATGCTAAGTACAGTGACAACCCTGCTAATATTGAGTCTGATTATATGGTGTACCTGGCAGCATCATTCAGGGACGAGCAGTTTTACAGTTCTTTCCATTGAAGGTCAGAGGATTGACGCGTTGGTCAGAGCTAGTGGGGATGGAACTCTGAGAAGATGGGAAGTGTTGGATGAAACAACTGGATGTATGAAGTCCGAATCACACGCGAATTGGGTACGGACGGTTTTATATTTCATGGCACGAACTGCTGTTATTCGTTGTAACTTTTTGTCATTTTCCAGATTAATGACGCAGTTTTATCAGGTCAAGCACTGATAGCATGCTCATCTGATGCTGATGCTACTATCGAGGTGTGTAGCTGTAGGAAGGGCTGTTATGTGTTTTGTTTAGGAAAAGTGCTTCTTTTATTTGCTCCCAGGGCAGGCAATTCTTTACCTGTTTCTGTCTTCATTTCCAGATCGATCCAAAGGGGGTGCATTATTGTGGTATTAACGCACATCCTGATGATGAATTTGTCAGGGAGCTGCTGGAAGCAAAGTCGATGAATGAACATGATTGTTTTATATCTCGGGATATCATCTATGGTCTTCTACAAAGATGTCTTAGCAAGAAATCTCTAGCATCAAGCAGGTTTGTGCACTCTCTTATGATTAGGTGTGGCCTTGACTTTGTCGCCCCTTTGGGGGATCATCTTATACGTGCATTCACTTTATGTGAGAGATTGTCAGAAGCAAATAGAGTGTTTCTCAAGATTCCTATTCCTAGTGTATTTACATGGAATGCAATCATTTCAGCTCATGTTAACCTTGGTGAAAGTAATGCAGCTCTCGAATTGTTTGTAAAGATGGGAGGAGATGTGATGCCAGATAAAGTCACGTTTTTGTTTCTTCTAAAAGCTTGTAGCATTTCACAAGCATTACAATCTGGGCGTGCTATTCACTACGAGATCATCCTATCTGGATTGGAGGTTGATCCTGGGATTGGAAATACTATTATTGATATGTATGCCAAGTGTGGAAGTTTAGAGGAGGCTCGATGTGTTTTTGAATTGCTTCCAAATCGAGATTCAATAACGTGGAGTGTGATGATCGCTGGATATGTTGGATCTGGTTGCGATCAGTCTGCTCTTGAAGTTTTTGAGAAGATGCAACATAAGGATGTTAGTCCCAGCAGGGTTGTACTCTCATGCACTTTAAAAGCTTGTGGGAACATACGAGCTCTAGGAATAGGACTACTGATCCATGATAAGATTGAAAAACTAGATATTGCAGTCGATGCTTTCATCGGAAGTGCGCTGGTTAATATGTATGCTTTATTTGGATTAATGGATGAGGCGCAGAAGGTTTTTGACAAAGCTCAGAACAAAAATGTCCAAATGTGGGGAGAGATGATTGGAGGATATATGGAACATGATCTTTATGATAAAGCAATGTATTACTTTGAGAAAATGCAAATAGGAGGTCTGCAACTGGACAAACCTTCATGCCTACGAATTTTAAAAGCTTGTGGTAGCAAAGGTGTTGGAAGGCAGTGTATGATTATCCATGACATTATAATAAGAGCTGGACTTGATGGTAACACCATGGTTGGGAACACACTTGTCGATGTATATGCGAAGTGCGGATGCCTCATAGATGCACATAAAGTCTTTGAGAATGTAAAGAACCGAGATGTTGTATCATGGAGCGTCATGATCTCTGGATATGCTCACTATGGGGATGGTCACCCTGCCCTCTGTTTGTTTAATAATATGCGGAAAGAAGGGATAACTCCAAGCAAAGTCTCTTTCTTGGGTGTCTTGAAAGCATGTGCTAGCGCAGGGGAGTTGGATCAAGGTAGGATGATTCATGACCAAATTGCCCATACACGGCTCATGTTTGATGTATTGATTGGGAGCACTCTTATAGACATGTATGCTAAATGTGGAAGCCTTGAAGAAGCGCGTGAAGTGTTTGATTGTCTACCCAATCGGAATATTGTTGTTTGGGGCGCGATGATTGCAGGCTATGCCCAGCATGGGCTTGGAGGTCCGGCTCTCGAACTATATAAGAAAATGCAACAAGAGAATATTCTCCCCGATAAAGTATTGTTTGCATCTGTTTTGCAAGCTTGTGCAAGCATCAGGGAACTAGATCAAGGAAGGCTTATACACGACGAAGCCGTTCGCGACGGATGCGAGTCGCATCTCATCGTTGGAAATACACTCATCGACTTGTATGCAAAGTGTGGCAGCATGGAAGAAGCTCGAAGAGTTTTCGATAACTTGCCTTCTCATGATGCTGTGAGCTGGGCGACGATGATTACCGGGTATGCGCAGCATGAGCATGGTCTAGCTGCACTCCAACTCTTTGAAATCACGCACAAGGAGGGCATAGAGGTTGTTAACAGAGTTGTGTTTCTAGGTCTTTTGAAAGCATGCGGGAGCCTCGGTGCGCTCGAGCAAGGTCTGCTGATACATAATAGGATAATCGAAGGGGGTCTTGAGCTGGACGTGGTAGTTTGCAACACACTTCTTGATATGTATGCAAAGTCAGGAAGCTTGGATGATGCTCAGGCAGTATTCGATGGGATAAAGAACAAAGACGAGGTTTCATGGAGCTCAATGATCGCTGGATATGCTTGGTGTAGTGAATGGGACCAAGTTAAGAAATCTCTGCAGATCATGCAGCAAGATGGTATGACCCCAGATGATGTCACGTTCACCAACGTTCTTACTGCATGCAGCCACGCTGGCCGGTTGCCCGAAGGATGTTGGTTCTTTACATGCATGCAAGAAGATCACGATATCACGCCCAGCCTCGAACATTATAGTTGCTTGGTGGATCTTCTTAGCCGGATGGGGTGCTTGGAAGATGCTGAGGATCTCCTTCAAAGCATTCCGATTCATCCTGACCTCGTCGTATGGATGTCTCTTCTCACAAGCTGCAAACTCTATGGCAACAAAGATCTTGGCAAGCGCTGTTTCGGCTACTCCCATAAGCTTGATCCCAAAGATGCCTCGGGGTATGTCCTCATGTCGGACATGTATGTCGATCCACACATGTGGATCGATGTTCAAAGGATACTGCACCTCAAGAGACGGGCAGAGATGCAAAGGAAAGGCTTGAAAGCAAAGAGTTGTGAGATCTGGGGCGAGGATGGTGAGTACCCACAATTCGACCAGATCAAGGCTTTGTTGGGGCAGCTTGGTAAGACTATGGAGAGTAGCGATGAATTATACAGCCGAATAGGGACAGGATGTGTAAATGACAAGTTTGATGGAGGAGAAGATTCCATTGAATCTACTGCTTATATGTAAAATCTAATGAGGTTATGGTGCCCATTGGAAGCTATGGAGGTTCCTCCAAAACCAAGGTATGCAAAGACATGGAACCATGTATGTACCATACATTTATTGGACCTGCACAAGATTTTTTTTAAACGGGATATGCATGGATTTTGTGAGAGCTGCTCCATTTCATACCAATGGCATGGATCCATGAACTTTTGTTTCATGGCTGTTGTAACTTCAAAGAAGATTTTTTTCAGTGGTAGAGAGCTTAATGGAGCGAGCTGAAATGGTTTTCCTGAGAGGAAAACGATTTGAAATGCCATTAAGGCGTCATTATTTGTGAAAAAGAAGATGAAGGGCATAATGTACTGCCCAATGGCTTGCTAGAGTTGAGAATGGACCTAAGTGTTCGATTACGATGAGAAAAATCGGTTATCGCTCTTGTTAATCTCCAAAATACCCTCCTTTGTTGTGATCGTTCAATGTTCAGAATATCTCTGTTTGTTGAGCTCGAGCATGATTGTGAATCAATCAGAGTCATTGAGTAACTTGGTAACCAAGAATATGATCGCTTATCAACCTAGCGATCCTCCACTTTTGATGAACAAAACATTTACTTCACATACTCAACATATATAAGTTATTCTTTGGTTTTGTTGGCATAATGAAACAGTTTTGTCTGTGACTCTACAAAAGCAAGGAACTTTAACATGAAAAATGACAAATTCAATTAAGATTTGTAGTACATCGATTTTCTAAAGATTTAAAAGCAATAGGATAATGCAAAAATCACCAAAATGCAATGTCCTATAAACAGTCAGAATCAATTCATCTATAACCGTTTGGTTTATGTATAAGTTTCAAATTAAGGGTGCAGTAGCAAGAATTCCAGTGATGGGTTTGCAACCGGATGGACAATGTATGTGAAACTAGCTCTAATTGGACTAAGATTCTGAGAGTTTCACTGGATTTTGATTATGTATTGAGTTGAAGGTGGCGTGCTGCCATTTGTACGAAATACAGCAATTACAAATCCCAAGCAACTTGTGCTAAATGATACGAGCAATAAGACTACTAGTACTTATTTACCATGTCATTGCTACAATGGGCAAAGTAGTACATTTGACAATTCAAGTCGAGGATCACAAGGTTTTTGAAGTAAAATATGCTTTTCTCAGCACCAGAATGATGTATGAACACTCCGGAGCCTTCCCATTTTGGATTACATTTAAGCTCAAGATGAAACAAACTGACAGTAAGAAACGATGAGTTTTATTTGACAATTTTATGTCATTAGCAATGGTCAAAAACATGTGATATGCAGATATTTTAATGTTTCAAGCTGATTCCCGAACCGAACCATTGCATATCAGACTTGTGTTAACAGAATGCTATGCCCATACAGGCGCCGACAATGCATATCCTTTTCCACCATTTACAATGAACAACTTCATCACAAATAACTGTAAACCTTTAATCAACAACATTGATCCTTACGTCATGTTATGCTGTTCATCTTTTTTGGTACCAGCAGCATCACAAACAACAATTGCCAAACAGAGGAGAATCAACAGAAATGCCCTATTTCATTTTATAGATAGATTCTAAAACCTTAACCAAATAAATCAACTTTGGCCATTAAGGCAATGTATACGCCGCTCTATTAGGAATGATAGAAAAAGAGTTATATTCACGACTCAAAAAGAGTTATATTCACGACATTCTCTTTCCAGACACCTAGAATTTATATTCAAAATCGGAACAGTCACACTCAAAAAGTCTTTCCATTTGTCAGCCCACTGACAAATGAAGCAAAACCAAAATACCAGGTCAAGCAGTGTAGCTGAGTGGCTTGAGGACTTCATTAACTTCAGCAAGTTGTTCATCAGCTTTTTCAGTGGCTTTACGGCGCAGTCGGATAAGTTGTTTCTTCCTCTCATAGAAAACTTTAGCTTTGGCCTTCCTCCTCTCTTCCAGCTCCTGGATAAACACAACGTTCAAATGTAGATCAGCTTATCAGAATATACCCCAGATATCATTAATAGACCTCTAAAGTATATGGAATAAATGGCTTATGAAATTTGCTTCCTCCCACTAATGGCATTAAGTAGATCTTGCACACATTGTTAATTGAATTTGCTACGACCAAAGAAAATAATATTTAAATCATGCACAGCAACTATTCATGGAAAATGTTTTCCCTTGAGCTGCATGTCAAGTAAATCATATAGAATCATTGCACGTGAATGCTTACTTTAAGGGCACATTTACGTAAAGCACACATACTAACACAAGTTGTTTTAGACAACGTACCTTGATTGTATCATAATGATGCCAGCCAACTTCAGATGAAAGTCTGCCGAGTAGACAGAACTTATGTCCAGGTTGCAGCCTCAAAACCCTGAAAGCAATCCAATCAAGGTATTAAAAATGAATCGTGGGAGCAATGGAAGAACATTCAGAGACAATGATCCTTGAGTTCCACACTAACCAGTTACCTGATTGGACACATTAGTCGGTCAATGGGCAACTTAAAAACAAACATGAAAGAGGTCAAAGCTTCAACAGCTTACTTCAGAGCATCAGGGATGACCATTCTCTTCACTTTATCATAGGGCGATGGAACGCCTTCAAATGCTTTCAATCTCTCTAGGGCAGCTGCTCCTCTCTTGGTCTTGTGAGGAATCATACTGAAAAAACAAGGGCATCTTAGCACAAACAGTGGGATAGAAACTGAGCACACCTATGTAAGATCTGATTTACTCAAAGACCCAAGGAATACAGCCATTACATTCTTTTCATAATGTAGAGGAATGTTATTACTATTTACACAAGGATGCAACGCTCACCCTCTGATGGTTCTCCATAGAATTCTCGATGGTGCACGGAAGTGAATCGGACCTTTGCTTGGTTTTGTGTTCATTCGCTTGCGAAGAAATCGAAGGTATTTCATCTTCTGTCTAACCAGTCCACCAGAAAGACAGATCTCCTCACATCTGACAACAACCTATTAATTTTGAAACGGGCTATCAGCGATATGTACCAACAATCCATGCCGATGTGATGTGATATGTATGTTGAATGCGTGTGCGTGTGTCTATACATGCATCTTTGTGTGAATACATGCATGTTGGTGTGGTTCATAGATCTAACAAGGCAGGAACGAAGTAGATTGATTTTCATGTCAATTTAGAACAAATACTTCATCTAGAACAGGTATGAATTTGTTTGATGTCCGACTACTTCTTCACCTTGCATCTGGTTTCCAAATAATGAAGAGAAAAATCTCTGCATCGAATGAAACACAACTGAAATTGATATTTCCGATCGAGATCCTGTCTCTACTTAGGTTAAGGCGTGTTGGCCAAACGGTGAGAAAATCGGATCTTGCAGACCATGGGATAGAAACTTAGCACATCCGTGAAAGACCTAATTCATTCACAAAAATGCAGAATGGAAGAAGAAAGCAATGCGATTGAGCCCAGGGAATGCAATATAGTGAGAACTGATCAGAGATATACAGTCCACAGACGCCTGAAACCTTCCGAAAGGATTCCAAGCTCCAGTAGTTTCATCACGGAAACGAAGGGGGAAGGAACGAACAGCTAGATGCAGGAGGGGAAAGAAAAGACGGAGGGAGATGCGTACCACGCGTTGGCCATTGAGGAGCTCCTTGGCGACGATGGAGGCGAGGCGACCGAGCATGTGATGGCGAGCATCGACAACCACAACACGAGCGCACACACCCGACCCAGACACCATAGCTTCCTTCCTTCTCCTCCACTTCCTCCTCCTCTTCCTCTTCTTCTTCTTCTTCTTCTTCTTCTTCTTCTTCTTCTTCTCCTTCCTCCTCCTCCTCTTCCTCTTCCTCTTCTTCCTCTTCTTCTTCTTCCTTCTCCTTCTTCTCCTTCTTCCTCCTCCTCTTCCTCCTCCTCCTCCCCCTCTTCTTCTTCTTCTTCTTCTTCTTCTGCACCGATTTCTCTCTTGACAGGATCGATGGAATACCTAAAGAGCAGAAAAAGCTCCCCTTTCCGACTGCTGCTGCCGCTTCTTCTTCTCCTTCTGCCGCTGCTGCTGCTGCTGCCGCTGCTGATCTTTCTTCTGCAGACTGGCGATGGCGGCGGTCTGTCTGATGATCAAACCTTCGAACCCGAACCTAAGAGCTCCCGAGCCTGGATCCCAACCCTAAAAAGCCCTAAAACCCTAAACCCCGAACCCGAACCTGAGGCAACAAGTCAAAGCCTTCAGGCTCGGGAACCGAAGCAAAGAGACTTATAGGCTTTGGATGAGTCAGGCTCGGAACCGAAGCAAAGAGAAAGAGACTTATAGGCTTTGGATGAGTCAGGCTCGGAACCGAAGCAAAGAGAAAGAGGACTTATAGGCTTCGGATTGAGTCAGGCTCGGAACCGAAGCAAAGAGAAAGAGGACTTATAGGCTTCGGATTGAGTCAGGCTCGGAACCGAAGCAAAGAGACTCGTAGGCTTTGGATGAGTCGCCGCTTTACCGGATATAGATCGAAAGGCATATCGCGTTTTCGCCCCAGCTCCGGATCGAGAAACAGACTGGGCTGCTCTCGATCGATCGATAGATAGACTCTCGCTTTCCGATCCGCAGACCTGAGCCGGCTCGTACGTTCGATCACGTAAGTTTCGGACTGCGGAATGATCCCCCCCTGGGACGATTCGACTGCTTTCGATCAGCAGACCACTGGATTGCTGGACAAGATGCAAGAATCCGGATGGGTTATCATGTTTTTGGCTCGAAGAAACCCTTATTGCGGACTTCTGGCCGTGATCATCGCTGTTTAGAAAGTCTTCATTCATGTTGCACAAAATTTGTAGAGTTGAAGCCATACCTTCTTTTGAACAATCACCAAATTGCAATAAGAAATCACAATCATCATGAGTATTAGTACAAAAGGCTTATGTGTAAAATCAAACCTATGACCTATGATTACATAGGCTCAAGTCTTATCCATCATACTACCTTACTTCAATCGATAAATATTATATTTTAGTCTTTGATAATATATTAAAGAATTACCATATTAACATTAAAAAACAACTTGCGACGTCAGTTGATATCGCAGGTCGTCTCAGCCATTACGTGGCATTCATGCATGCAAGCCACGTGGCGAGCATGCATGAGGCTAGAAACAGTATAAATACTGAGCTAGTCTCAATATTGAACCATT
>JBBBWG010002371.1:7463-24559 GCA_037176905.1 Azolla pinnata
GGTTGTTGCCGCATAAGATTGAAACAGAGTCTTGCATGCACTTTAGGATCAGGATGTCTCTGCTGAACTGAAATACCCAAGATGGTCATTGCGAATCCAAACCCAATTGTTTAGAGACTCCCGTGCCGGATGAGTGTTTGAATCAATGTCAGCCTTTCAGTTGCATTGCCTGATTGATAAAAGATGTTGTCAACTCATTAAGAATACAGTCTATTCAGACAATGGCAGGGAACATAACTGAGTGTATTACTACTTGCCCTCGCCATTCAGATCGATTGGTCCATCCATATCGGTGTCGAACAATACATCTGCACTAATCATCCGTTGCATCATGTCAGCCATCAACATTAGTACAAAATATGTTTGCGCACATTAAGTGAGCTCCATCATCCCCAGGCTTGAGTTCAAACGCTTTGTTTGCAATGTGCTTGGCACGTTCTACATCTGCCTGGTGCCGGCAGGCACCGAGCAATGTCCTGTACGAGACTGCTGATGGGTCTTTATGCACATTAATAAGCAAGTGTTCAGCTTCATTCAACTGGCCAGCTCTACCAACTAGGTCGACCAAACAATCGTAGTGTTCTGCTCCTGGAACGATATGATGATCATGTAGCATCAAAGAAAACACAAGGATCCCGTGATCGGTGAGACCCGCATGGCTGCATGATGATAAAATGCTCAAAAATGTGCATGCATCAGGCACAAAGCCTTTTTTCTGCATTTCCTTGAAATAACAAATAGCTTTGATTCCCTGTCCATGATGAGCACATGCTGAAATCATCGCATTGAATGAGATATTGTTTCGCTTATTGGATTTCCGGCCAAAGGCATCTTCGGCGTCGCTGAAGCTGCCGCACTCACTGTACATGTTCACAAGAGATGTGCTCAGAATAAGATCAATATCGATTCCTCGGAACAGTAGTTGGGAATGGATATCAATACCTTCAGAGAATGCAAAAAGACTAGCACAAGCATCGAGAGCACTAGCATATGTAAATCCATCAGGGGAAAATCCTTTCCATTGCATCCGACGGAACAGCTCCAGTACCTGTGAACACCGTCCAGTCTGCACAAACACCTGCATCATCAAAGTGAAGGACACTAGATTGGGTTCAAGAAGATTCTTGAATGTCATCTCAGCATCTTCGAATCTGCGACATTTCAGATACATGGTCATCAGAGCATTCGCGACACATGTAGCACCGTCCAAACCACTTCCTACAAGTAGCGCATGCCTGCGTATTCCTGCTTTGAGCAGGGTTTCCTCACAAGAATACAAGGACAAGACACTGATAACTGTGATTTCATTTGGAATGATGCCCTCTTCCTGCATTTGCTGAAAAATCTGACATCCTTTCTCGTTCTCTCGATGGCAGATACATGACGAAATCATCGCATTCCATACTGCCACATTGATCTTGTCTATGGTCTCAAATACCTTCAGAAGATAGATCAGCGGACATCTAGAGGCGATGCTTAAGAAGGTCACATCATTCAGCTGAAATCCCTCCTTTCTCATTTGATCGATTAAGCTCAAGACCACTACACCGTGTCCATCTGGCCTCTGTGCATAGGCTCCGAGCATCACATTCCATGAGATTAGGTTCCTGCCCATCAATCTATCGAAAAGAAATCTCGCAGCTCCTAACTCACCGCATTTGGCATACATGTTGACTAAAGCATTTCCTACCTTTAAATCGATTTCAAAGCCCTTACTTAAGATTTCGTGATGGAATCTCTGTCCTGATATCACGTCAGATGAACAAGCACAAGCTGAGAGTAGTGCAACGAAGGTAACCTTATCTGGAAGAGCATCATCGAGTTCCATTCTCTCATATAAAGACATGATCTCTCCTTCCATTAAACTATCTTGACATAGCGAGAGAATACAGTTCCATGCCACTACATCTTTGACATCCATCGCATGAAACGCAAGCCATGCCTCACTGAGTAGGCCACATTTCCCATACATGTGCATAAGTGCAGTTGATACAGACAAGTTCAAGTCCTGTAAGATGCAGGCATGGAGAAACTTACCTGTGCATGAATGTAAAGAGCAGTTGATACAGATGAATGTAAACCTAATCCCCCACGGAAGCCTTGGGAAACATACCTAGAGATGGAAAACGCAAACAAGACTTTACAATCAAAGGGGGAAACTGAAATGCAGAGGAATCAACTGGAGAAATTTTCGTAGACTGTAACATTCAAAATCTTCACTAGGTATATGAAGAAAAGAGCGTTTTGACGATGAAATTTTGAAGCTAAAATCTTGTCTTGAAATGATTGCCAGTCTTTCTGAAGCCCATCAAGTAGTTCTGTGGCTTTTTTCTTGATTTCCCCTAAACATGCTATTCACTTCCAAATTTACCCACGAAATTCAGGAATCAACACCTAAAAAAACACTAGTCGGTTTCAAATTTACCCACGACATCGAGGAATCAACCATACAAAGATCTTAGCCTAGCCTGAACAGATCATTGTGAAAACCCTGCAGATCAAGAAGAAAGCGTTTACCTTCACGGAGCCGCGGAGGGGATGAAGACGAAGAGCGTGGGTGCAACGACGAGAAGACAGCCGCAAAGGTAACCATGTCCGGAGCGACACCTTCGATCATCATGCGACGGAAGAAAGAGAGGGCGAGCGAGCCGTCGTCGCCGCCATGCCGGGAGCAAGCCGCGACGACGAGATTCCAGGAGAGCACATCCCGAGGGCAGGAAGGGCGAGAGGAGAAGAGCGCGATGGAGTCGTGCAGAGCGCCGCATCGGGCGTACATGTGGAGGAGGAGATTGGAGAGGAAGGGATCGGAATGGAGGTGGGGATGGAGGAGGGCGCAATGGTGGGCGATTCTTCCAAGTGGAAGGGACTCGAGGGAGCGGAGGAGGGCGGCTATGGCGGAAGGGCGGCGATGGAGGAAGGGCTGCAGGACGGGGGAAGGGGCAGGAGCAGGGAGAAGCGAGGAGCTCGCCATAGCCGAGGGGCTTGTGGGCGATCGATCGGGAGTGGAGCAATCGAAGGAGAAGAAAGAAGCACATTTCATTCACAAATCTCTTCCCTGTTTTTCCTTCTCTCCAAAGTCTTTGTTTTTGAAGAAGCTCTTCTTCTCATAAGAGGTCTGAACAAGTCTCATAAGCATTCTGAAGAAGAAGTTGCTCTTCTTCTGATAAGAACCCTGATGATGTCTCTCTTGATAAGAACCCAGATTATGTCTGATGATAAGAAGCCAAATGTTTTGAAGATGCTAACACATACCCGGCTTATCTGATGACAAGATTTCGATTCGAACAAGATCGCGGAAATCCCTTATCGCAGCTCCGATAAGATCAGGCGTTTCTTCGTGCTGGGGACATCGCACGCAGAACCCCTCATCACGGATCGATTTTAAGAGCATTGTTCTCGTGCAAGGGGACTTCTGTATCTGAAAAGATCCGGCTCGCGTTTCTGCAGCTGTTTCCAACGTGCTAATGCCACGCATGTTATGTTATGTTATGACCAACACATACATACATACATGCATTCATACATGTATATATATATATATATGTATGTATGTATGTATGTGTTTGTGGCCTTTGACCAAAGCTTGTAAAAGACCTCCTCTGAGCTCGTGGCTTGAAACCCTACTGAAACTGTAATCAAAGATACGCGTTTGCTGGTGCTTCGGTCTCCAATCTCACACATTAACTGTTTGTGCATTTGATTCTCCTTCTTAGATCACTACAGATCACTCAACATCATGAGAACATCTAGATTGCTTCTCTTCCGAATGCTACCTTTGACGTGAGCTCAGTCTTTACGCTCTTAAGGCGAGCCATTAAAGATCTCTTTTATAAAGGTTTTTAAACAAGAGGCTAAATAAACAACATGTTTCAAACCATATTCCGCAAACACAAGTAGCCTCTCCAAATAGCCTGGGAAGGAGAAATTTGCTGCTAAAAACACACGCATCATAATCTGGCTTGCTCTTCAAATGCTCACAAAAAATGATTTTTGACATTGAGACCCCTATAAAACAGAATTACAAGAAGAATTTAAATGGTTATTTCAGTCACAGGTTTCTACAACCATCCATCACATATTTTTTTTTTACTAGCCTTGTACATTCTAATGGAAAAATCAACCATTTTGATCAACAAAAACAGACAGTATTCAGGGCTTCTCATTCTCTCCAAAATAAGCAAATTATTGAGGAAGAAAAAAATCATTATAACCAGTTTTTTAAAATGGAACCCATGGCCATCGCAACTGCAAACAAGAGTCACGCCTTTTGATGCTCATTATTCTCATGTAAAAATGGTCAAGCGGCAACCGGACGTGTAATGTTTTTAGTTCACAACATCCACAATCACTTTCCTGGATTTTAGAGGTGCCCATTTCCACCTCTTGTAGTAACCGGCTTGCAAAAGAGCTAAGAAAAGCACCAGCATAACTTTGAACCCCATCTGCACAGGTAGAAGAGTTCCAGCTCAAGTTAAAACAAGTATGAAATCTTGAAAGCTCTCAGCTAAAACAGAGCTCTAAAACCTACCAATTTGCGCTCCTCCATTTCCGGCTCAGCTGCCCATGATAAGAATGTCACCACATCCTTTGCCATCTGTCAAATCACCAAGATATAAGGCACTCACATCCGACATGACCATAGCCAACTCATACACATTTGAATGGATGCATCATTTTGTTTCTACAGAAATTACATTCCATTACAGACCAAATAATATTGAAAGTTTTTCTATCAAGCTATTCTGAAATACAGCATTCATAGCCAATCTATGCAAAAGATAATGCCCATCATGTAATTGGCAACTCTTCAAAACAAATGCTTGGAACTATATGAAGCAAAATAGAAATTTTCATTTCAGCAGCAAAATTCTTAAACAAAAGAGTTTACAGTTAATTTCTACAGTCAAACTAAATCAAGCAATTCTGAAACACCCGGCCAACTACCAGATTAAACCATCTCTACTTTAAGCAGCCTATATCTGAAGGCAGCAAATAAGGAAATATTTCAAGAAGGTCGTATCTATACCTTGCATTTGGGCTTTTTATATTCTATACAATATCTTCTTTTATCATGACTTTATGCAAGTTGAGAACCTCCCAAATATAAAATCACAACTTGGAAGCATGTTAAAACTCGTATAACTAAACCTTGATTGCAACATTAGATGATGCAGGAGATACCTGTGTCTCAGTTGCAGGTACACCATCTTCGTACTCAACTCCCCCATCATTAAGCATTTTCGGCATTGCAATCGCCCCACCAGGAAAATAGGGATTGTAATGAAGTCCCTCTCTAACCTGTAAATAAAATTCTGCTCTATCAATCTAGGTCCTAGATTACAAACATTCTCCATTGTTTTCACAGCTACCCACAGACAGAGAATTGTAGCATTACAAATGTACTGAAACGACCAACAAGGATATTCTAATTCTGCTTCCACATTTATCTTAGATCAAAAGTAGATATAGAAGACACTTACGGAAACGCCAGCTGGAGGTTCACGATACCCAGTGAGAAGAGCAAACACATAGTTCTGACCATTATGACGGGCCTGAAAAACAGCAAAACACTTCTAAGTTAATAGCTCTCTGTATCACTATAATATTATTATAATGTCACCATGTCAACCTTAGTGATTAAACTCAAATCTGGTGGATAAGCACCCCCATTCGCAAATCGTGCAGCTTGTTCATTAGAATAGGGGCTAGGAAACCGATCACTGGTTTTCCCTGGTCTACTAAACATCTCCCCTTCATCATTAGGACCATCCATGACTTCAATCTCTGATGCCATCGCTTTTACTTCATCTTCAGTGTATGCAACTCCAATAAGGTCACGGTATGATAGCAGTGACATGCTATGACATGCAGCGCAGACCTGTTGATAAACTTGGTGCCCCCTCCTGATTCTGAAAGTCCAGAAAAGAAAACATCATAAAATGTTTGCAGAATTTGAACTAGACTAAACATCTGGTATGCCCATCAGAGAAACCCTACAAACAACTTAGAATGCAAATGCGATGACAAACAACAAATGAACAAACAGCATATTCTCACTAAGCAACGCATAATATAACTTATTTAAACTCTTGCTAAAAGGGACATGAAATGACATACGCAGCATGATCATAGGAACTTAAGACGCCTTCATGGGACCATGGGTAATTTGGAGCGTGCAAACCATGTTCTGCCTCATCAGCATATGCAACACCTGCAAGTCCTACAAGACCAGCCACACCTGCTCCAAAGTAGATCAAACCTCTTGAAGATCGTGCACCATTACTTTCCCCAGCATTTTGATGGTTATCAATAGCCACCGCTGCCTGCCAGAACAAAACAAAGACCCGATCCGGCAACTCTAGTTGAATTATGGATTATTACAATCGAAAAACGGACTAGAAAACATATGAAGACTTCTACGAGAATAAAGACGATCATACACCTTGGAATAGAGTGACTAAAAAGAGCAGATATAGATATTGTAGAAAAAGGATAAATTTATTGCAATATGTAGTAAATACATGCAAGTTTTTTGTACATATGTAGCAAACATATTTCGACAAATTCGCATAAACCTTAAGAAAACAATAGACAATATTCTCGGTCTCAGGAGCATGTTTACTACGTGAATCACAATTTGTTTAGAGTGTAAACTTGAAGAAATCACATTTGTTTAGAGCGTACATCTTTAGCTGACCATGTTTCTTCAGATCAAACGTAGACTCAAAGAAATTCTTATTGAATAAAAACAGTGAAAATCGAACATCATGCATAAATACAAATTGAGCATGTTGAGCTAAAGCAACGGATTTCATACAACATGGCTTTTATGGTTCCTTTAGGTTGCATATGGAATCTCAAACCATTTGATTACAGAAGCATGCGTAACAACAAGTGATGTTGTGCTTGACCAATAAATCACCGGCAAATGATTCTTCCCCAATCAAAGATCTTTGGAATCATATGGAGGTTCGACGACCAGTTCTTTGAAAAACAATGTTCTACGCATCAAGCTAGCAAATTTTTCAAAGATGTTGGATGCATCAAACTAGTAAATTTATCACGTGACATGCTTAAACCCAGAATCACTAAATTCGAAGACAAGGTTTTGTGCCATTTGGGAAGGAGAGACTATCATTGAATGCAATATTAGCTGCGCGCGTACTTTAGACCATATCGAGACCCAGATTCAGCGTTTATACAGTGTAAATAGGGAAAGAGCTTCAAAGCCGTTTTTTTGGCTTACAGAAACGGACTTATCTTTTCATTATCAACGAAAACAACAACAGAGAGACAATTCCTAGATTCCGGCCGAGAAGATAGCGACACTTTGAAGGAGGTTGCACATACTGTACATGGTACGCGATACGGACATTGCCGGAAATGGAGAATCTAGAAATGGAAGGCCTGAGAATGAATTTCAAGGGGGGTTGAGCCCGATAAAACCTAGAACCAAATCCTGAATCTGGGCAAGACCCTGACCTTGACCCGAAACCCTAGACCCTAGACAGAGAAGGACTCGAATCTGTGAGGCTTACCGGAGAGAGGATCTTCTTGGAACCGAACTGGCGGACGATCCGAGAGAAGGCACGCTCAGCCAGCAAGCCCACCCCTTTGCGAGCAACCATGGCTGGATCAAAACAGAAGAAAGGAAGACGAAGCCCACGAAGAAGAAGAAGAAGAAGAAGACCTACTGAAAAAGAGAGAACAAAATCAATAGAACAAAATACATACAAATGACAATACATACATACACCCAAACACACATAATGCATGCATGCATGCACACATACATGCATGCATGCTGCCATGCATGATACGCATGCATATGCATGCATACACATGCATACAGAAGCCCATGCATGTGGATGTATATGCATGCACACACATGCATATCCACATTATACCACCCGCATGGTTGTCGATTCCAGTTTCACTATCGATTGTAACCCTGAAGCTGGTTGTCGATTCCAGTTTCGCTCCCGATTGTAACCCTGAAGCTGGTTGTCGATTCCAGCTTCACTATCGATTGCAGCTTCGTGCAGCTAGCGACCGGAAAATGAACTGTATGGGCAAGCCTCCTTCTGCCCTAGTTTCGATGTCTGTTCAATCACTGCCTCGTCCCAAAGGAGTACCATCAGAAGCTGATCTTTGTAATAGTTTGGTCAGCTCATGTAATCTTGTTTTGTGCATGCATGGGACGAGCTCGATCCAGTTCCAAATTTGATCATCCTTATCTATTATTAGAGCCTGAACTGAAGAAATGGAACATCACAAACGAACGAGACCAACATCAGGAGACAATGTACAGAAACGAACGAGACCAGCATCAGGAGACAATGTACACAACCTCACCAACGCCTCGTTGTAGTAGGCGATAACTTGAAGATGTCCACGTAGATGATCGTAGAATTCTTCTATTTATTCATAGTCCTCCTTGGACATGGAGAACTGAAGCGGGGTAAAAAGTGACTCACAAGTTTGATGATTACATGCTCTAGGAGAAACTAAGAGCAAAAAACAGAAGAAAAAAAAAATCTGAGGATTTGATTTACTTCAAAAATAAATGAAAGCTTGATAATTAATTAGGAGTATCAAAATGGTTAACGCATGTGTAAAGCGATTGCAAGATGAATATATGCCATAAAAGAATCTCTTTCCTACTGCAATTTTCACATGTTCATTCGCCCTTCCAGCTTAAAAAACAACATTCACTTGCCGGTCATTTTTTGCATATACAACCTCCGATTCCATCGAAGCTTTTTCTCTACATTTCATTACGTATTACAAAAGTTAGCACATAAGAAACATTGGGATTCTCCGGGGTTATGTTCAAAGGGCTGTTGGAACGACGAACCATGGGGTGGAAGTATTAGGGGTAGTGGTTACTGCAGGATTGGCATAAGAGCTTTCCAAACCCATGCTTGTGTTGAAATCTGCAGCTTGATCATGTTGAAAACTGCAGCTAAATCACGTTGCAAGCTGTAGCTTGATCATGTTGCAAACTGCGGGTTAATCGTGTTTCAAACTCGCCAAAACCGCGTCTTTGCAGCTTCTATTTAAATCAGAATTTCACCTACCTTGCGTGCTAGGACACCACATGATTTTGAAGGTGAAATTGTTTCTTCTTGCACTTCAAGGAAACAAAAGAGCACCAGCAAATCAGGTTCTTTTGCCTCCAGCCAGAATCCGTGAGATTTGAAGGCCCCTACTGAAAGCTTGGTTAAATAGAAGCCGCGACTGGAACTCGGACACGAATGGAAACCAGGCCAAAACTGCAACAGGGGTAAACAACACAAGGCCCATCATGTATTCATAGCCACGCGCGAGAGCCTTTACAGATTCCCAGAGTCCTATAGCCACCACCATCGGTTTGCATGCCTGAGAAATCTGTAAACAGTGAAACTGAATGACTTCAGGATAATGAGGAATGAGGCATACCCTGGAATGGAAAAACCTTCAACCATTCCCAGTTCCAAATTACAGTTTGTTAGTAGGTAACAGTGTTAAGCTCTGAAACTCGTTTATAACTGAGAATAGCACATGTTCCCACAGGTTTTCGGGATTGTGAGAAGACCCTTCTCATAAAATTTTCTAGTTAGTAGAAAATACTGTAGAGTGAGTGTTAATTCCAATAAAAACATTCCCACATTTTTCTCTTGCATTGGCTGTTTGAGATAGTTGAGGTTTTTTTACCTGTAATATTCCCCACCCTGTTGGTAAAAATGCAAGTAGGCAGGTAAAGAGGTCAGCTAGGGTGAAGTCGAAAACAAGGAAGAGACCCGAAAGTATAGAAACGCCAACAACGAAAAGCCCCGCCTTCAGTAACCTAAAAAGGAGCTGGAAATCTCCTCCGAATCGCTTCCTCCCCATGGAAACGATCTGACATTTATAGGAGGCAACACTCGTTTTAATATGGTTGTGCTTAATCAGCGCAAATATACACCTAATGAATTGTTTCAATACGAATCGAATATACCTTCAATAATGTGAGCAACGCAACTACTATCAGCCATGACAATCCATACACCTGAACAATGGAATGTAAAATATGAGAAAACCAAGAAAAAGAGTAGTCAAAAGCAACATGATAGTTATGAGTCCTTGCCTCTATCCTCGTGCTTCCATGCACAATGTGAAGGTGGTAAATTAGACCGTATTGATAGATGAAGAATCTCAGTGAAAGAAGAACTTCCAAGAATCGCCCCAAAATGCCTGTATACTTCAGATGATCTTGTTCTTCATTCCACCATGATTCCCAGCTCTTAGTCGAGTGCACACCAATACCCCCTCTACATTTTATCCATTGGTTCCAGTCATCCCAATCCTCCACAATCTTCTGCCAATCAAATCCCGAGGGATTGAACAGAAACGGGCCAAACAACCAGGAAGCAACTAAAAACCACATTGAAAATGTAACCAGAATGTATGAGATTACGCCCTGACTTGACTCTCCATATATGCTGTAAATTAGAAGCAAGACAGTGAGCTCCATCCCTTTGGTGAAGTGGCTCCGCGAGTATAAACGATAATTTTCAGCAAATCGTTCATGCCTCACTACGAATCCTCGTCCTGTCGCTCGGTATTTTGCACCTCCATGTAATATGGTCCTCCCAAAATAATGAGTTTTTGTCCCTAAGGAGAATGTAAAAAATACCGATGCAAGCTGCAATTGCATTATTATGAAATCAGTCACAGCCTTCCAAAATCCTCGCTCCAGGCCTATTTCCATCACCATTGGTAGTGCCATCAGTACACCAAGCTGCACAAGAGACTGAGAAGCCAGTGCCACTTCCAGGGGAATGTTCTTCTTCAACTTAGCTGCAGCCATAAGAGAACCTTCTAACCCACTCAATGTGAGATAAAGACGACCATATAAGAAAGCGTAGACAGTAAGAACAACCATCTGCAAAGCCATGAGTGGTAATATTCAGAAAATAGAAACGAAGTTTCAAACTGACATGGTTAGACATCCAACAGGCAATTACAATGAGCCCACTGTACGCTATGTATGAAGCACTCCTCTTCCAATAATATTTCAAGCAAACTAACATCCTACCATGCATGACCTTAGGAAAGTTGAATCATTGTATAAAGTGAATTCAAGGGACATACCATTGAGCTAAAGTAAAATCCAACTGTTGTAAAATAGCATGATAGCATGCGGAAAAAGTCAAAACGATGCCCCAAACGGTACACATCCCTACTTAATGACTGTTCCCCATTACCATTGGCAACCTTAGCTTCAAACATTGATATCTGGTTCAATCCAACATCTCTTCCCTTTCCCACTTGAATATATTCATGATGTGTGATGTTTCCTTGCCGCAAAGTAGAATTAAAACCTGGAAGATTTGCACACATCAGCACAATTTTAAGCAAGTGACGAATACATAGACTATAACTATGGAGATCATTTGAGTAGATAAACCTGCAAATATGTCTTCACTAAGGTTGATAACCCGAGAAGCTTTGCTTATCCCTCCACGCGTTAAATGGAATAGTCTGTCAAAAACGTCTGGATGCCCATAATGGAAACGAGTTCTGTATACAACAGGTCACGGCTGAACAAAGTGTGGCATTTAAGCATACCATGATTCACTAAAACATTTGCCAAATCTTACTTTAATGGGTCTGCCAGCACTCGTTGTCCAATAGTGACGAAACTAGTCTCTTGCATTGACATAAACCAAGCTAAGGATGAAACACTATCAAAGGAATGCGAGAAACATTGTTAGGAGCAACCATGCATGGAGGTAGCTTATTTCTGCATATTCAATTAGCTTCAAAAGTAAAAGATATACCTCCCAGTAAAAACATGTTCCCTCACACCAAGAATGGTCGGATCCCTAACACCATGATTTTCTTTGAATTCCTCTAAAAGATTCCGCATCTTGAAAGCTTCTTCTAGATAGTTATCCTGTAAATGTTCAATATATGTATATGGATGAGCAAACGATAATGATTGGCAACCTAAGCAATGAGGATTGATCAATTTTACCTGATTCATATCAATGGCCTGCAATGCCTCCCCCCTTGTAAAGATTATAGCATGATTCTGGTTCTCAGGCTTTCCCTCACCCAATTGAACAGGCCCAGGTAACTTGATACGGTATACTTCCTGATGTGTCATCCAAAGTTATGTTTGAACAGAGAGTGAGTATTGGGAAAAACACTTGTGTGCATGTGAGTAGGCAAATAAGGAGAGAAAAAGAGAAGCCATTTTGCATTTTAACACTGTGGAACAACAAAGCATGTTTATGAAAAAAAAAAGCATTGTTTGCAACCTCTAGAAAATTTATATAGAAAGACAATTTATGCAGATAGAGAAAAACGCAATCATTAGTTTGATCTTATAATGCACAATGTCAGTAAGCTAAATAGACCAAAATGAAATAGTAAATTCTATATCTGATAATAAAATAGTATGTTCTTTCATTCATATTGAGCTTCATCAGGATGATAGCTCCATGAAACCCTCATAAAAGAAACCTATCAATGCATTACGACCTTAACATAGCCAGAGTTAAAGAAGAAAACTACCTCATCCAACCCATTGACGGCTTTGATGAGAACAGAGTAATATTCTTTGTGTATTTTGTCCTTCTCCCTCATCTCTTTTTCATCTATGTAAGCAACTCTAAGTGAAGGGTACCTATACACATGCAAGGGATAGCTCATTATTTATCAAGTGTGTACAAACCTGTTAAGGCTTATTAATAAACAGGTACTCACTTCACCAGTAGACTTAAAATATCTGCAGCATGTTGATCTCCAGAACGCTTTTGAGCACCATAGTTTTGGCAAGACACCACATATGTGAACTTCATTTCTACCACTGCTTCAAGGGTTGCTTCAAGCGACCTCTGGCTTATTTCTTCAGCAGATGTTGCGATGTGAGCCTGATAACCTTCAGCAATTTCTGCAGCATATCATGTCAGATATAAAATCAAGCCTTGGGCAATTTATCAATAGTATATTTTGTGGCAACCAAACACTTGATCCTAAAAATAAACACTTAATCCTTACGAAACTGGTAAAAACATATCCTAGACAGAATATTTGTGCATGACTTGATTTGGATACAGGAGCACATTCTATGAGTGATAAGTTGGAGTGACGGAACCAAACGCATAAACTGATAATTAAAAACAATCATCTATTTGCAGACTTCTCTAATGTAAATATAAAAGACTAAGAAAGCAATCTTGAGCTAAGGAATGACCAGTTATAACCTTGATCTGAGGCAATATCCAGGAATGCCTGAAGTTTTAAAGCCCGTGAATAATACATCATTCCTTTCACTACAGATACAAAACAGAAGATAAGACTTATATAAATGTGGTTTTCATAATAAGTTAAGGAATGTTTCCAATCCAACAATGGAAGAACCTGTTCGCAATAGTGTTTGTCCACGTGTGGATGCCCAATGCCTTAATTCAAGCTCTTTTTCACCACACCAGAAGTCATTTTCTTTTCTACTATCTCCTTCTTTCTGGAATCCCAAACGCTCCAGAAAATTCTCCCATTCATCTAGGTAACAATACAAATCCGAAATCAGAAGAGAGATATTAAAAGCTCAATGTGTAGGATTTGGAGACAGTCTGAACTTTACAAACTTACCTGGATAGATTTTCTGCAGATAAAATAATATGGATACACCATCCTCGTTATCCTGATTGATTTGATCAATAGTATAAACTGTATCCTCACTGTAATACGGAGTCAGAACACTACATCACAATAAAAAAACAAGAAAAAAATATCATTATTCATTTGCTGAAAAGCAAAAGACTTAATTTTTCTTTAGTTGAATTTATAAAGTAACTATTACAGCTATTCTTATTCATAATGCAGATTGGTTTACGATTTTGAGTTACCATATATATTGAAAGCATGATAAACTCAAGAATCATACCTAAACGATAGCATGTCACACACTGGTGGAGCTCTTGGCATGCTCATGAATAAAGAGTTTGTAAAGAAAGCAATGCGCCGACGAGCCTCAAGATTTGAGGGTATATCCATAGCAGATTCCTTGACAGTGAGCAGTAAATATAGCCTCTTTATCTGCATAGCCCATTGTCTCGTCAGAATTTTGCATAAAACCAGGTTAAAACGTCCCAACGTTCTGAATTTTTGGTTTTCTTAAATGTCCCCAATATTTTAATTCTGGTCGTTGATCAAACCAGCTTTGTGTTATGATATATTATTATAAGGTAACGACATCAATTTTCCACAAATATTAGCTCCATTATATGTGCTACTTCACATCACTTTTCTCAGCTCATCTTTCTTTCTCTCTACTGGGAGATAACGGGGGCCAATAAAGGAAATAACTCAAACTTAATGCTCTCGGAGATTTTTTCTCACAAAATAAAAACTCTTACTTGCTCTTTCCAGGCAAGTGAATCAGGTAGTGAATAATTTATTGCTGGTGGATCAGTGCTTGCAAATAGCTGCTTTTCTTCGGATCGTGCTTTACCATGGCTACTAGTCTCGAGTTCAAAGCTGGTTTCCACTCGGCCAGTAAGAATCAAATGATTTTAAGCTGAGAATAAGCTGCAGAAGGATCTAATTGTGAGGTTGAATTTTACCTTCCCTCCATTATATCTTGTATAGTCACTTCAAGCATATCTTGCAGCAAGAGAACTACAGCACTGTGTTTTGATTCGTCAGAGATTTCAAGCCTCTGCAAAACCAAACATATTAACAATCACATAAATGAAAGTTTCACTGCAGTTGCCCTATAGAATTTTGTGCACTTACCAAAGTTAAGATGAGATCAACAAACTTTTGGTAAAGAAGTGGGAGCTTTTTAATCTTGAAACGTTCAAGGAATTTTCTATTCTGAATAGACAACTCCACTTCACCTAATAGTTTCTTCAATATTCTGAAAAATTCACGACAATAGAGATAAATTCAACCTAATATCATCATTTTGGTAAGTTCAGTACTAATAATGTAAATGAAACTGTAAGCATCAAGAGGCCGTTGATTAGTCCTACCGCTTCTCCCTCTTTCCAATAATCAAATAATTTAGGATAAGCTTGAAGAGTTCATAACACTCTTCAACTGCAACTTTTCTATATATGTCAACTGAAATGCGCTTCCAAAGATCGTGGTCCTTCCCTTCAAAATCAGCGGCCATATTCAGAGCTATTGGCAGCTGTACATTGATGAGCAGTTGTGTCAATCCTTAAAAGTTTCAGAAACCATTTTCATGAACTTTAGTTAACTGTGAAAGAATAAACTACCTTGCTTGCAAGGAGAAATGGTGGCCATTGCTCAGATATTATTTTTAGGCTGGGGTCTGAAGAGTAAGAAGATGGAACGAGCAATAGATCCAAATCCCTACATGTAAATACAATGTGCATTTTTGCATTGAAAATTGCAGACTTCATGAAATTTTTAGGCTGCTTTTATATAAAGACTTACTTATTGCTAATGATGTCTTCCTCTCTAAAACTAAGGATAACTTCATTCCAAAGCTGTGCAAACTTTGCATGGTGAGTCTTTCTATCACAAACCTGTAAAAAGATATTGACAAGAACTTTCAACAAATTGCCCAAATAATATTTATATTACTAGAAATCTGGGGTTATGAGGGTGAAAACATACCTTAAGTGGCACTAAACGCTCATTGAAGGCTTTTGGTAGTGAGGAGAATCTCGAACGTAACATACCGAGAGTACGGATCTGCATTTTTCAATGAACATTTTACAGTATGAACCACAGAAACAAACATTGAAAGAGAACGAGGAAGAGGTCGATTAAAATGGTCGCTTAGAGATTTGAGGTACAGACAGAATATTGATAAAACAGTTTCAGAGGATAGAAGTGATTAAATACAATCAAATAAGGGACCCAACTTTTTTATCTTACTAGAAAATACGATGCTTCATATAAGGTACACATATGTATACCTCCCCAAGACGGCGAAATGCACCAATTACTCCCCCCACAAGTGTCGAAAACACAGCGTACCATATTTGAGTATCCATAAAATAAACCTGCCATGCATTGATGATCTTTTTATCAGCATTTTGCAATGAATGCATAATAAGAAACCTATACAAAGGTTTTAAAGGGCATACCAAAATCACAGGAACCCATATAGAGATCAAAGCTTCAATGTTATGTTTTGCTGTGATCACACAAATTTGCACATCCTTAAGCATACCGTGGGTTAATTAATAGCATTCAAATACAGTACGGATGTCCTACCATGGGGAAAAAATTCGTGCCACTCATAATGAATGGATGTGACATGCATAATGTCATGAGTCACCTTCATCATCGGTTTTATCTGCCAAGATAGTTTTACTTCAGCCTATCTATATGCTAATAATTGTGCTTCTAGTGAGAGATTTAGCTCACAAATACAGAAAGTATTATTGAAAACAACACGTAAGAAAAAACTTGCATACCTGAATGTAATAGCTGAAGCAAAATTTGCATATCAAAAGAACAACCCAGAACATTGTATACCTGTGATTAAAATAAAAAACATATCAGATGCATTATTTCTTCAGACAGTAAGAAATTCTCTAGCCAAGGGTAATATGAAGTACTTGAACAGAGCAACGGCACCCTCCTGCATTCCTCGTCCAACATATAACCGAGGCTGCAATCATGAAATGCATACCGTTATTCAATTTTTTCTGACGATTTGTCTGGGCCAACACTGTATTTCTATAGAACGTTTTCTTGTTTATGTATCGAGTTCTGCTTTCTTTCTTTTGCAGAACTTCTTTAGGTTCAACTAGCCCTTAGATCACCCTAGGCTGAAGACCAACAGGTAAAAAAATCTTACATATTGGATTGTTCTAATTCATGGCTGACAATAAACACACTAAGGAATACCTGCATACTCACGAAATGCTTCATAACTGATTATTAATAGGGAGTTCAGTGCTTGAGGAATAAAATTGTCTTACTTGGGACCACCAAAGCAAGAACTGGAAGATCTTCCAATTGGACTTCTCAACCAATGTCCTCAAAGAAGGCAGTAAAAAAAGTACAGCACCAAGGATATTTGGTAGTAGATAGATTATAACTGCTGAGATGTATAGGGAAGGGATTTTGTCTCTTTC
>JBBBWG010002382.1:0-18627 GCA_037176905.1 Azolla pinnata
TCATTATAATCCGATTATCCGACATTCAATTCAATTCTTATTAGTTTTTCCCTTGCTTCTTCTTATTCTGATATCTGAATATTCGTTACAATTCTGTTTCTCACCACTCTGCCACTCTGGTTTCCTCTGGTTCAAATCCCCGGTGGATCTACCTCTGCTTTCACGCATACTTATCAATTATCTAGACACCGTTTCCGTCGACGAGCCTTGGTCGTGACAAGTTAGGGGCATAAATGTTTAGCACCCCAATCTGTAGGCGATTCCATTTCAGAAGCATGTATAAGGCCCGACCCTCCACCAGCGTACCAGATGATGTTACTTTGTATCGGGCCTTATCGTTGATCGAGATGCAGACCCCTCCTCTTCATTGGAGGTCACCCTGCGCAGCCGACCACCATGTGGTCCACCCACCTAGCAAGGGGTTTACTAAGCTCTGAGTTCGTTCTTGCGAGGGGTGGTGTTCCTGCAAAAGCAATAAGTCAATATGGCCCCTTATATTAAGGGGATTCAGCTCCTCCTGAAGTCTTCTACACTCTTTGTGTTGTCGGCCTCCACCAAGGCCCTGTACATTCCACGTTAGGATCCTCATCCGAAAGCGGTGACGTTGACGCCCATGTTCAGGCCAATCCCCATGTCATGGGGCAAACTAACACCTGTTTCGGAGGGTATGATCTCCACAGCAGGCTACAGATCCCCAACAGGATTCTCAACCGGTCGTTCCCGACCCGCTTCAAATAGATCCCGCAATACATTTGTGCTCCAAAGCGGTGACACATCCTTCATCACTCTATCTGAGAGAGACGTCGTCAAACCAGGTGTTGGTCTGCCTATCTTACTCTTTCCTTTGTCCTTGAGCTTGCCCGTCCGGATCCACGATTTCACTACTCTGAGGCCACTACCACTTCCACGTTCCAGCGGGAGGGGGGCCTTTGCCAACTTCTCTTCCGGAGTGGACGGTACAGGTTGGGGTTGCATCTCCATCGGGGCGGAGAACACGAGTTCAAGCTCTCGTGAGGGAAGGCATGAGGAGTCGCATGGGGATAGCATTGCTGCCAACGCTTCTGGGACGCCATCCCCTAACGCTTGAAGAAGTGTAAATCTGTTGGTAGCTCTCACCTGTAGGCCGGGTGCCTCGGCACTCCCGGAGAGGATCTTTACCCGTTTCAAGGGTTGCTCGTCCGCACTTGCTGGTGACAAGGTAGCGGTACTGCTTTTGAAGGGGTGGTCATGTAAAAGGGCGAGAGAGGATGCACCTAGGCCTCCAAGTTTCCCCTTCTTCTTAACGGGTAGCCAAGGAGCCTTGTCACCTTTGGTTGTCTCGACTTTGCCCGAGGATCGAGGTCTCGAGCTTCCCTTTCCTGTCTTGCGAGGACACTCCTTAGCAAGGTGTCTTGTCTGTTTGCAAATGAAACACTGCCCCGGGAGTCCCTCATAAACCATTTTCACCACTGTGAGACCTAGCTCCTCAAAGTAAAGTCTAATCCTTGATGGAAGTCCATGGAGGGAAGGCACCAAGATGCGCAACTTGGGCACCTCCGCGACTGTGTCTGCCATTGACACTTTTTGAGGACATATCATCCTTATTTGTTCACCAAAAAGAGGGAGCAGATGGCACAAATGGGGAGGGAGGCCAAGAAATGTTGCGATGATCACCCTAGGGTTGTTGAGTTTCCATAACTCTTCAATCGGATTGAACCCTGGTGACCATGGCTGGAGCAGTACCTTGTCGTACTTTAGTTCGAGTACCTTGAGCTCGACCAATGGTTGCGCCAGCGAACCATTACTTAATTCAATGTGGAAGAAGTTCTTCCCTAAACCCCTGACACTCTTAATCACAGGCATGTTCTCCAACATAGCCACCTGAAACATGTCCCGAACCATGCCCCGACATGGTCTACCTGCCAGAAACCTAGACAGCAGCTGGCGCCGTGCTCCTGCTCCTGCTCTGTGGGCAGTGCGCGCGTTCCTCAGCATGCACCTGCTCTTGCTCCTGTTCCTGCTCCTGCTCCTCGCCCATCCCTCGACGTGTTGCTGCAGCTCGATTCTTCTTCTTCTCCTCTTCTTCTCGGCTTCTGTCTTTCTGCCTCAAACTTAAAATTTAATTATTTTATTATACATATACTCTCAACAACATTGATATTCTCTAGTTATAAACCCAGGGTCCTGTCTCAGTTTTCACATATCCTTGTCGATTTTCGTGACATCTTTGGTAAACCCGGCTGAAACAAAGGCAGTATGACGATATCTAGTGCATCTTGAAGATAATGTCCTTGAGCAATCATGGAGGGGAGTTAACAATGGGATAGTGTATGGTGTGGAGGACATGCTTAAAGCAAGATATAGAGAAGCAGTAAGTCGTACAATGGAGGTGGCAGAGCGATTTGATAGCAAGAATATTACCAAGTTCCTTGCCACTTGTAAGAAAGAGATGTAACAAAAAGGATGTTTTAGATTTGAAGTATATTTTAAGTTTTCAGCATATGCTAGAACCCAAAATCCAGGATTGAGTCATAGAGATTCAGAACACGTAAACAACTTGGGCGGAGTTCAAGAAGGAACTTCTAGTAGAATATATGCTTGAAACTGCATTAAGGATTACTCGACATACGCTTATAAAGTGAATAGAAAAGAAAGGATAGAATCTATGTGCGTCCAGAGTATCTGCAGAATTTGACCATATTGGCAATTGACTCCCAATCACTGATCAATAACTTCTTCGTATAAGTAATGTGTTATTATTCTTGAAAGCCGTGGAGATAAAAGATAGACAAAAATTAGACAACATTTCAGAAGACAAAATATAACCAAATGGTTTAGTAACAAACTGATTGGTGGTGAACAAAACATGCAATTGTCTTGACAAATGTCCACAATGTTTTGAAAAAGCTTATGTGGAGAATACGCACAGGTCAAGGATAAAGGTACCTATCACAATTGAGCTCAAAACGCAAAATAGTTTTGACAAGAAAGCAATGTAAAAATCAATTATAGAAAAGTTTTTTAGGAAATTTGAAACGATGTCGCTAGTCAACTTAGGTCAACTCAAGCCCCAGGGAAAAGCCATATATAAATTTGTGTGGTACAATAGTTTGGACCACTCACAAAAGGAGTGCACTGACTGCAAGAGACGATTTGACAAAACCTTTTTTGTCTAAACAACAATATGATCTACTCAAGCAAAAAGAGGTTGGTTGAAACAAGAAAAAAGTTAGGTGGATTAGGTTAACCCACTCAAATGGAAATTGAAAAATTTCCTAATTAGAAGGGCAAAGAAAGAATGGTACCAACTTACAAGTTAAGGTGGGTTATCTGACAATGAACTAACTTACGAAAGGTCCTTGAAAAAAAAATTTGATGATTTCATACCATGGATCGGGTTTCTTTGTATTAATTAGGACCATTCCATGTACAACAAGGACGCACAACAAATGGCAAACTTTGACCGACAATGTCCTCCTCCAACAAGCTTTAACGCTTGACCTTGTCACAACCTCCTGGTTTTTACTTCGTCATGCAATTGAGTTCCCTCTAATAAATGTTCAGTATTATCCTTAGATAAATCTCCAATCTATATTAGAACTTACATAATTTGTATTTATATTTGCTTTAGTTTTTAAGTCTTACTCCTATTTGATTAGGCTATAAACGACATTCATTTAGTTCACACATGAATTGATCAATTGTACTAATTTCACAGGTAATGCGAGACTTTAACTAAGATAAGTATATTAGTTTGCCTACTAATTTTCTATACATTTTTGTTTCCACACCTTCATTTGCTTTTGTTTCTATACGCTTATGGTTACGTTCAATCAAAGTGTTTACTTGTTTACAATCGAGATAAAACGTTTCTCTTATTATGTCAATAACATACTTTTATTGAGAAATAAAGATAACTTTTTTAGAGAAGACAACTTCAATGCCTAAAAGATATTCTAATTTTCTTAAGCTTTCGTATCAAATTCTTCAATGTCTAAAAGATATTCGAATTTTTCTAAGCTTTCGTATAAAATTCTTGGCTAAGTCATTTATCTTAATATTCTTTTTCATTCTTGTTTGTCCCGATTATTGTAAAATCATTAACATAAATGAGAAGTATGGTAATCTTCCCTATTTGTGAATGTTTGAGAAACAAAGTATGATCCGCTGAACTTTTTTTTTTTTTTCAAAAAGACTTCCTTTCATTAGCTAAGTAGAACACATGAGAAATCTATAGGGAATGTTAGAGAATATAGGACAATCAAACCCTAATTTATAACTGAAAAAACAATCACAACAATGATTTGTAATTCTATCGTGGCCTTCCTCGTATTAAAGAAATTATATATTATTGTCGCTAAGTATCAATCAATGCATATCTCTTCAAAGTCGTTGTATTGATTTCTCCTAGAATTAAATCATATTGTCCTTTAATTGTATATACTAATTGCAACCATACTGCTTGTACTACTTGAACTAGAGCCAAACTTTTATCTTCTAAAAACCATACTACACCTAGTAGTCGATAAGTTCCATTAAACTTTGTTTGCTTCAAACTATCACAACATCTTTATGCCAACCATTATAATTGTGTCGCATATCGACCACCTTATATACATGTCTATCACCAAATAGCAAAAGGAAATCCAGACAGCATGTCTCGTAAGCAAAGCCTCTCTTGACATATCACCCCGTACCACCATGTCACACGAGACCATCCCTGAAAATAATGAACTAGCCAATAGTTCTTAACCATACTTATTGTTTTGTAGTACATCCCCAAAAACAATATTTAATTATCTCTTCTTGTCCACAATATGTACATCTCATTCAAATATAGGGGTCCTCTCATCCAATGTCCCACTGGGACTACACGATAACAATGTAATCTTTCTTTCTTGTTTTCATGCCCACAAATTCTTCCAGAATATTGTTAAAAAATATTGTGAGATTCTTTGTTGCTATCACCAAGTAGCCACCACGGGCTCCTTATGTCTTGATTCAAGAAAAAAATCATTCCCATTTTTGCTGAGTAATTAAAGAACTTAATCAATTTACTATTATTAAAACCTTCTACCTTCCAATAGAGACCCCTAGGATTTCACTAAAGCTGGGGCAATGCTTGTTTCTTCTATACCCACATCTCCCAACAATCATCAATTGTCATCAAGCTATGGATCTCATTACTCTTGGAAATCTTTCAAACCATGCCCCTAGAAGTTGATTTAGCCATATGATTATTTCTTACAACATTTTCAACCATTTTTCCCTTGAATCTCAGTGAAATATCCATATAAATTTATTCTATTAGTTTTGCATTAAAAATGTATTTCTCAAAACCATATTGTTATAGTTTCTAACCATAATGTACAACTATTAAAGCCAATATTATTTTGATTGTGCTCATCTTCGCAACAAAGGAAAATGTTTTTGATTAATCCATTCTATATGTTTGATTAGGACCCTTTGTCACTACTTTGCCTTATATTATTCTAACGATATGTATTTCCTATATTTCACAAAAAATACCCATTTGAATTCCATTGATTATTTGTCTTTGGGTAGACTTATGAGCCCCCATGTCTTACTCTTCTCTAATAGGTATATTTTAACATTAATAGTTTGTTTCCAATTTTCAATAGATATTTCCTCGAATAGAGGATGACAATGGAGATATTATTTTCGGTGTCCCGAAAATACAACAAGAATACATGAACTTGAGAACGAATCCCATGGCCTCTGACCAAAGAATATTTGATTTCGTGCGATTAAGATTGAAGGAATATTTGAAATACAAAATTTAGATAGCTTTGATTGACAAAGGGAAGACAATACAATCAATCCCAAATCAGGGATTCTAGAAGTTTAGGTTTTGAGAGATTAGCAAATTAGGGTTTCTAAGAGTTTTGAGTTTTTAGAGATTCGATTTGGATTAGATTAGAGTTTCATAGATAGAAGATTCAAATTCTATAAGCAATTAGGGTTTTTTCTCTAGGGTTCAAGGTTTTGATTAGAAGTATCAAAGCTCTCCCCCCCCCCAAGATCAGGGTTCCTAAAAGCTTTTATATGACTCCCCTTCCCCATATTAGGGTTAGGGTTTATGAGAGACTTAGGGTTTGTAGAGAGATGTCTTAGATTAGAA
This sequence comes from Azolla pinnata, assembly GCA_037176905.1. NCBI lineage: Eukaryota > Viridiplantae > Streptophyta > Polypodiopsida > Salviniales > Salviniaceae > Azolla > Azolla pinnata. The sequence goes on from JBBBWG010002382.1 coordinate 6,122, forward strand.
AATCAGGGTTAGGGTTCACCCCCTAGAGGTCCCTTCGATAAAAAAAGTAGAGTTCTTGAACTTGTTCTTCTCCCTCCTTCAATTAAATGTCCCCATCTGCACTTGCATGAAGGAACTCCTGTTTTAATCTCTAACTCGGTTGCATGCATCTCACTTGTCATTTACTTTAGTTACATGGCCTTTACATTTAGTTGCATGCATCCCACCTGATGTTTACTTTAGTTGTATGGCCTCCACATTCAATTGTATGTGTCCCACTTGACGTTTGGAGCGACCGGGTACAAGCACAGCCCATACGAATACGAGCGCGTACAGGTACGAGCAAGACCCGTACAAGTACGAGCACAAGTGCGTATGAGCACGGCCCATACGAGTACAAGTGCGTATGAGCAATACAAGCTCGGCCGAGTATGAGCATGACCCATACAAGTAGGAGCATAACTTGATACGTAGTCCGTTTCATACGTAGTAAAATGCATTTGGAAGGTCATAAAGACCTCTATCTCCTCATACAAGCCATCAAACTATGCTAAAATAAATATTTTATTGTTTTTCATATTATATGTGAATAAGCATACGACAATGGTAATAAGAGAACTTCTACGAATTGATGAACATTTATTGAATAAAATGTAATGAGACATAACTTGACATTTTGTAATTTATTTCCTAATAACATTGGGCAGGCTAACAAATCAATCAGAATACATGAATTAAGAAGAGGTTCATCTTGAAGTACAATAGAGGGAGAAGCATTTGTATCCTTATTCTTAGGAATCAGATCACGGTCATGAAGTTACATAGATAAAGAATTTTACATTTTTTATCATATAAAAAAAAGTCAAAGTTTGATTTCAAATAACAAATCAAACTTAAAATTTGATTAATTTTGTCAACTTAAAATAATTGTAAACAACATTTTACAAAAGATTTTAATAAACAAAAATGTTGACACACAAGTTGACATACAACTATATGCATAGCTAGATGCACAAAATAGATACAAAATACTTGTGTTTTCTATACATCTCTTGTGTCTAATCTGGCGCCTATGTCACATCAAACTTGGACAGAATGTTGTTTGATGCACAGGTAGAGTCGATAAAGTAATAACCGGGTGGCCTGACCTTTTCGTTCCTATTAATAATCAAGTTAGGGAAATGTTGAGGCGCTATGATAGCTTAGAAAGAGGATTGAAGCCAATATGACTGAGGTTATTGTGTAAGGAAAGTGCAACAATTGAGGTACTAGACAAGTCACCAAAATCTAGGGAAGTTTATAATTTATCAAGTGTGAAGAAGCATGTTTTCTAGTTTTGATGGAGAATTTGACAATACATTAATAAAATTAGACTCTAGAATTGGAAGTACACCAACAAAAGAGAATGTAAAAAGCATGTCGTTCGATAATTAACGATAATCTAATATAACAAGAGACATCAATATGTCGAGGTATGCATATATATTAATGGCCAAATACAGCTGTATTATTTGAGATAATTTCAGTTTCTGTGAAAGATTGCGACATGTTCTACCATCTGAGTATTGGAGGTTTACTTGACATCCTTGCTTTTTTTTTCATCAAGAATGAATCTTTGCATCAATTTCTATCGTTGGAAGAGGACGAATTGTTTGGAGGATAGTCTTGCTAGGACCAATCATTGTAGATGTGGGCTCCAAATCAGCCAGCTGTATAGATTGAGGTGAGACAATCTCTTCGGATTTTAATGGAACACGTTGCTCTCATATCATCGGTATCTCCAGAAACATGAATCGGGAGTCATTCAAGATATTTTCAACATCATTTGCCCCGATTATGTTTATCATTTAGTGGCATGCACATTCGCCTCCACTCATGATGGATCGATTGGGTAGTGACTCATGATTGATCGATCGCACTTGATATGATCAAGATCTGGGATATAGCGAGTTAGATGCATTTCTAGGATTCTAAGATGGATGATGCGGTCGATTGAGATCTGGGGTAGCGAGTTAGATGCATTTGGATCGATTGATCGCACTTGATGTGATCGAGATCTAGGATAGCGAGTAAGATGCATTTCTAGGATTCTAATGCAGTCGGCGCCTTGGATTAGTCGTCGGAATCGAGCTATTCAAACGACAAAACATTGACTACGTGAAAGCAACACACAAGTTCGCTTGCTCCATTTCCAATTCCAACACAAGTCGTGTACATAGACAGGCACGGAAAAGCTTGGCATGTCGACCGTTCTCTTTGATAACTAATGATAAGATATTTTCATGGCTAAAAGGAGAAAGAAGAAAAGTGTCGAACTGATGCAACGCGATGCGATGAATCTGTGCCGTCGCCACTGGCTTGACCACTAAGATGAAGACGGAACTGCACTTATTGACAAAAACGAGCAATCGAAGCCCTTTTTTTGAACAAGGAGTGTCGTGTAAAATTGATCATCACAGATCATGACAACGTATACGCCAGCTATTCTCTCCAGCTCTGACATCACCAAACACACCCTCCGCTTAGACAATGCTGATTCAGAGCGCCACAACCCAAACCGATACATAGACATGTTTGGTCTCCGGGGCATATCAACGAGCCACAAGGGCACAACTCTGAACTGCATCCGATTGGGAAATGGGCTGGAGCCATCGCTGCAATTGGAATGCGGGCGATTCCGCGAAGTCTGTCCTGATGGATGCGAAAATGCAGCCTAGAGCAGCATATTTTCAGATCGAACAGCTCGGGGCAGACCAGATGATGGTTCCGAGGCCCCGATCGAAGAGTCTCATCTCCGCGTCTCTTGCGCCGAAGCAGATGCAATGGACTAGAAAAAAAGCCAGAAGATTGGGCAAAAAGAGAGCCAGAAGATGCCAGAAAAAAACCCAGAAGATTGGGCAAAAAGAGAGCCCAGAAGATGCCAGAAAAAAACCCAGAAGATTGGGCAGTAGCCAGGCCATGGTTTTTCCCAGTTTTCCATAAACAAGAGTCATGGGCTTCTTTCTCTCCCCTGTATAAATAAGAAGCTCTTGTTCAGGCATTCAGCAAAGAAGAGCTGAATCTCTCCGTTCCTGGAGATCGAGTCAATAAGCAGAGCCGCTCAGATCAGATCAGATCAGATCTGTGCCTCCATGGCTGTGTACGTTTGGACTCTGGCATTGCTGTGCTGCTGCAGATCCCCTGATTCCTCTCTGCTTTCCTTCCTTTGTTTTGGTGTTTTCTTTTTGTTTTTTTGCCCCTTTCTGTTTGGTGGTGTTCATTTCCCTGACCCTTTTCCATCTCCAATCTGCTGTAGATGATCGGGTGGAATCGGGATTTCTGATGGGTTTCGCAATGGGCGGTGGCGGAGATTCGATACTCCACAAGCTTCGGAGGCGCAAACGTGTGGATGCATCGCGGAAGCATGCCGCTCAAGCCCTTGCCAAGAACCTCTCGGTCTTTCAGCTCATCCCCATCGGTAAGAGCCGGTTTAGGGTTTAGGGCTTAGGATGTTGTAGGGTTTTTGGGCCATCTGTCTTGATAAGTCATCAATTCAACCCATTCCTCATGTTGCATTCACTGGTTAGAATCAAAGAAGAGGCTCGCATAGTTTTCGGTTTCAATTGATGAGCTACCACATTCTCACGCATGCACACACTCTCTGCCTTGGTTGAAGGTAACTAAACTCTATTCTTTTCTACCACAAGAAGAACGTCTTACTTGAGGTAGGTGCTCGCACACACGGTTCATCTCGCAAACCCTAATTCCTAGTGTCGACAAGTTGGATAACATCCTTGGCTCGGAGAATCTAAGGTCGCAAATTGTCTACTGTATACACAATTCATACGCATCCAAAATCTCTTCGGGACAATGTTAAATAGTGCTAGATTGTAGCTCTTGCAAGCATCTGAAAATTGAGCTCCGTTTGGCTTTAGACATTGGATTTTCTAAACCAATATACTCTCCAAGAAGGCTATGGAGTCAGGTTCTCGTACACACGGTTCATCTCGCAAACCCTAATTCCTAGTGTCAACAAGTTGGCTTTTTTTTCAGGTACATAATTTGCTCGGAGAATCGAAGGTCGCGAATGTCTATTGTATACACAATCATACACATCCAAAATTTCTTTGGAACAATGTTAAATAGTGCTAGATTGTAGCTCTTGCAAGCATCTGAGAATTGAACTCCTTTTGGCTTTAGACATTGGATTTTCTAAGCCAATATACTCTGCAAGAAGGCTATGGAGTCAGCATTAGCCATCATCAACCTCAAGCTTGAATTATCGCTTCGAAATTGAGGGCTGCAAAACAAAATTCAGCTTCACATTCTTCTTCTTCTTCTTCTTCTTCTTTTCCCCCCTCTTCCTCCCTCAAATGTTCTTAATGTATGTGTAATGAATCCCTTGAGGAGTGTTGTTTTGTCTCTTGTTTTCAGCAAATTAGTTACAATAAATGAAATGGGTGTGATTGACATGACCTAATGGATCAAATGAGATTCTCAAATGCTGGCTGATGAAAGAATTTCGGCATGTAAATGTTGAGTTGACACAGGGGTAGGGTCCACAATAGGAGCGGGTGTGTATGTGCTCGTGGGCACAGTTGCTAAGGAGCATTCAGGACCAGCATTAACACTCTGTTTTCTCATTGCGGGGATCGCAGCAGCCCTCTCTGCCTTCTGCTATGCTGAGCTTGCTAGCCGATGCCCATCTGCTGGAAGTGCCTATCATTATTCTTATCTTTGTGTCGGTGAGGGGTAAGGACCTGTAACTATCCTCTGATTGATTGTCTTGTATTGTCTAGTAAAACGCAAAATGTTTGAATGGGTTTTGTAATGCCCGATGGCAGTGAAAATATTGATAAGATTGTAGAATAAGCTGCAGCTACATTTAAGCCAAAAACATTCATGATTTGAATGAATCATGTACCATTATGCGTATCTTTGTGTCAGTGAGGACTAAGGGTCTATAATGTATAATCATCCTCGAGTCAATTGTCCCAGGAAAACCCACAATATTTGAATGGCTTGATAATGCCTGATGCGGAGAGGCATAAAAGAAGGACTGTAGAATAACCAATCTTGCAGCTGCCATTAAGCCAAAAAAGTTCATGTTTTGCATATTCCTTTCCCCTTCACCCTTGAAATGGGAAAAGCGTGTTGTGCTGTATAGAGAAGAAAGGCATCTTTGTCGAATAGGGTTGCATGGCTGATTGGCTGGGCACTGATATTGGAGTACACAGTTGGTGGAGCAGCAGTTGCTCGAGGCATATCACCTAACTTGGTATGTATCCATGTGTATTTATATCTTATATCTATGTCTATATCTATGTATTCTACATATGTTTATATTTTGATTCATCATTGGATTAGTCGCTCAAACCAAAGTCTAGGGAAATTACACTTCGATTTCGCAGGTTTCCTCTTTCCGATTTGTTACCTTGCTTTGGATTAGACGGGATTTACAAACACATGGATAAATATAGACATGTATTAGTTTTCTCTATAATAAAATCGTTCAGGTGGTAGGGCTTTAAGACAAGTGTATATTATACGATTGTCATAAACACCTGTGTATGTACATACATATATGAGTGAGATCTTGTTTTTGTTTATATTGTTGCAATGGCTCACTGAAATATACGAGTATTCTACATATAAGATATGCCCATATTATGGCTGTTGTGAATCTTACTTCTATTTCATGCTGCGGTGATGGCTCAGAACTTTTCATTGTTCTTTATAATTCGGAGAAAACACAAGTATTCTGAGACAACGAAGTTAAATAACACCGTCTTTGAGCTCATCGCTTTGCCCACACACATGCTGCATCCATTTCTTGTTATAAGTGAAGGACCAACTTAGATTGAGCAGTTGGATTCATTATGATGCTGTATCAATGATGGTTTTATGGGTTATTTACTCCGACTGAAAATGATGTGGTATGTAATATGGCTCCATCAGGCACTGCTCATTGGTGGAGAAGACAACTTGCCCGTATGGTTATCACAAACAACAATACCAAACACTGAGATTGTGATCGATCCTTGTGCTGCCATTCTTGTCATAATTGCTACACTTCTCTTATGTGGGGGTATAAAAGAGGTATATTGAATGGGAACTATTAATTATGTGTGTGGGATTCGTGAAAGTCTGAATGTGAACATCCATTGAGGTTATTTTACAACAAATTATGTGTGTATTTATATTGCATTGTGATTTTTTCAGTAATACACTTGAAACAATATGACAGAGTGCAACGGTGCAGTCGATTGTCACTTCACTGAATGCGCTAGTCCTGGTGTTTGTTATTATTGCTGGATCTGTAATAGGGTTTGAAACAGATTGGGCTGGTTACAGAGTAGGAGATGGGTAAGGCTTCATAAACATGTCCACATTTTTTTCTTTTTTAACTGGTTTTCAAATCTCAAGGGAATGTGTTTTTACGAATGTATTTCTTCTGCAGATATTTTCCATTTGGAATCTCTGGAATGCTTTCAGGGGCAGCCACTGTCTTCTTTGCATACATAGGCTTTGATACTGTGGCCAGCACTGCAGAGGAGGTTGGGTGTAGTAACTGATCAATTCAAAGTGATCGAACTTTTAAAAATAAAGAGCCTTCATTCAGGCATATTTTATCTTTTCATGTAGGTCAAAAACCCCCAGAAAGATTTGCCACTTGGAATCGGTATTTCATTGTCGATATGTGGATGCCTTTACATGCTTGTTTCATCTGTAATTGTTGGAATTGTGCCCTATGATGAAATGGAAACGTCCACGCCTATCAGTTCTGCCTTCTCACGATATGGAGTCAACTGGGCAACGTAATTTTGATCTTTGTCAATCCACCCTTAAGTGTACTAATTATCATTAGGATTTAGAATTAATAAGATTTCAAATTGGTTTCTCCATTCTTGGGAAAGAAAATTTTAGAAACAATCTAGTGTAACAGAAAGGGTTAGTGTGACAGAAATTCTGGCACTTACTAGTGCTCTACTTTCTCTTAAATGGTTCATGTAGGTATGTAGTGTCTGCTGGTGCTGTGTCTGCTCTATGCTCCACACTCATGGGTTCTCTCCTTCCACAGGTAAGCTCTTACAGCATGGCTAGATGGAAAGATATGTCTGGTATATTCTTAGGTATTGAATGGTGGATGGTTAAAAAAAGCACCTTGACCTGTTGTAAATAGCTCGAAGGTCGTACCATTGGTTGTGAAGGGATAAGGTTGTGATAAGATGTTAGTTTTAATAAGCCTTTCAGATCATTTCTGCCCATCCTTTGTGATGTATATGGTGCTAGCTTTTGAAACCATTCGCACCCATCTTTTGTGATACATACTCTGTGGGTTTTGAAATCATTTTTATCTATCTTTGTAGCATGGGTTTTGGAAAATTCATTGAGATAGTTTCCACCGATTGTGTATGATATGTACGGTGTAGGTTTTTGAAGTCTATGAAATTATTTTTACCACTTTTTTTTATATGCATGGTGTAGGTTTTTGAAAAATCTTTCAGATCATGATGTAGCTGGTTTTTTAAATTCTTTCAGTGCCCATCTTTTTGCAGCCCAGAATCCTACTAGCGATGGCACGAGATGGGCTACTCCCAGAGTTCTTCCAAAGTATCAGCCAACGTACATGGATTCCCATCAATGGCACGTTAGTAACAGGATTTGGCGCAATGCTCTTGTGTTTCTTCATGGACGTCAATGAATTGTCGGGAATGGTACTAAAGTTAACCTCTGAGCATCGATCCTAAACTTTAAATGTTGGAATTTAAATCTACGCCTGGACATAAAACCCTACAAACGTTTCATGCTTTACTTAAAAAGAGTGAAAATATATAGAGAAGTTTCATGCTTTACCTAAAAAGAGAGGAAAATCTGTAGAAAATTTTCGTTTTTTACCTTGAAGGGAGGAAAATCTCTGGTAAAGTTTATGCTTTACCTAGAAGGAGAGGAAAATCTCTAGAAATATTTCTTACCTTGAAGGGAGGAAAATCTCTGGTAAAGTTTTATGCTTTACCTAGAAGGAGAGGAAAATCTCTAGAAAAAATTTCATCCTGCGCCCAAATAGAGAGGAAAAACTCTAGAAAAATTTCATGCTTTACCTAATAAGATTTGGCTTTATTTTTTGGCAATAGGTAAGTGTGGGCACATTGCTTGCATTTGCGATTGTGGGCGTCTCAATCCTCATCCTTCGGTATGTACCACCCGATAACGGACCACTTGTGTTGCCCATTGCTGTACCGTCCACAGTGACCCCTCATATTTTCCCAAACCTTTTCCCTTTCGATGTGACGTCCAAACATGACCCAGTCGACAAAATCTCTGCCCCCTTGCTTGACGACCCGCCCACGGAGCAGCTCGTAGAGAAAAGCACAGGTATCCATAAGCATTTTGCGTATCTTCTAAGCAGAAAACAAAACAAAAAAGTAAACATCTTTAAGAAAAGGGGAGTTTTGTATGGTCATGTTTTTTTTTTCCTTTCAAAGTTTCTTCTCATCTCACAGGTGAGTCGGTGCATAGGAACCGGTGGGCGGCAGCACTGAGCATTTTGGCCGCAGGTATTGGTTCTATTCTCATTGGCGTTGGTGCATGCGCCGACCTTCTCCCCAGGTAAGCATATCACTCAGAGAGATGTCCAGGGCTCTTCAACAGCATTTAGGGTTTTGGGTTTTGAATGCTGGATGGTCTAAGACGCGAGTGTCTAGGGTTCAGGGTCCAGGGTGTATCGGCTGCTAGCTTTTCAATCCTATTTAGGATTTTGGGTTTTAGATTCTGGGTTGTAGGAGCATTGTGTAGTGTTCAGCATCCAATGCCTATGTTCTGATAAGGGTGTATGGTCCACAGGTGTAGGATCAGGGTTTAGGGTTTTCTTATGTACCTGATGTGTACGTGATGTGAATAAAATCTTTCAAACTGTTATGGTCACTGATTGACAATGTGTACTGTATAGCTGGTTAAGATGGATGCTTGGGATTGCTGGTGCTTGTCTCTTCATTGGTGGTTCGGTCGTGTTAGGTTTCTTAGATCAAGACACTGGAAGGCATGACTTTGGACATTCTGGAGGTAACTCAGTGCTTCGTAAAAAGCTGCCTATTCATTTAGACAGCCACTTTTATCTTTCTTTCCTTTTTGCATCGATAAAGTCCTTTGATTACGGTGCATAAAATACATCCGAATCGCAGGCGTCACTAGATTAACATCTGATCATGAAAATGTATCAAAATCATTTTGGAGCAGAAAATGTACATTACGATACAAACGACTGCACTGGTGCCTCATAATTAGATCTCTTTCATTCTCTGGTCTAACTAATAACTGTATAAACTGATCAATAAGAGAAAGCCCATCATTAGGAGGGGTGAGAATGATACAAACCAGTAAAAGTTTCTGAAGATTTATGTAAGAACAGCTACTTTTTTGCTTTTTGTATGTGTTCCTTTAGACTCACATTGTGTATGGACACATCTGGACCAGGGTTTATTTGTCCGTTTGTCCCTTGGCTTCCTTTGTTGAGCATTCTGATCAATGTCTACCTCCTCGCCAACCTTGGGTAAGTGATTTTAACTCATAAAGCATGAAGTTTAAATGCATCTTTTTTCCTCTCTTTATCCTCTTTATCCTCTATATCGTGAAGTTTAGATGCATTTTTGTCTTTTTCTGTTCCATCTTAAGTAAAGCATATATATACTCAATGCATCAAGTACTGCTGATCATGTTTTTTACTCTCACGATGATTAGGGATATAATAACCAGACTTTGGTCTTTTGCATTGTGCATATGAATGAAAGTGGAGTGTGCATAATTAATTGTTTCATTGTTTCATGCAGGCTTTCGACATGGCTAAAAGTAGGCATATGGCTGGTGCTTGGAGTCTTAATATATTTCTTCTATGGGATGAACCACAGCATGCTCTCCGAACACAAAGCTCAAGAGGCTGCATCCGATGTATCATAGCTTTCGATCGATCTATCAGAAAATTGCCGCTGCTCTGATGCTTCCTTCTCCCAAGCATATCGTTTCCCTGATCAATTGATTACTCCAAACATCTTACGGCAAACCCCAGGTTGATCGATTCGCATCTTGTATAGCATTCAAGTGATCCCCGGCAACAGATTCTGTGTAAAGATTGATTAGGCGATTCGTTGACATAAATGTTACTAAAAAGACTTTCCCGAGTTTTGGGCCAATCAATGTATAAAACATTTAAGACTTTCCCGAGTTTTGGGCCAATCAATGTATAAAACATATTCTTTCTTCTTTTTTTATAAGGAAGCCGGTAAACCATCTGTAAATATAACCCCATAATTACACATCTTCTGGAGCTTTTGATCCGGTGGACGGATCTGATTCATAACCAGAGGAAAATTGTTACACTCCAGTGGTTGAAGATTGAGCAAGGAATAATCAAAGGTTTTTCGATTCCCAATTATTGCACTGTATATGTTGGACTAGATAGAATTGTTGGATTACTACAGATGAACACCAAACCTTTACTAATAGTTCGAAGAGCATCTTAACAATCCCTCTTATACTCTGGTCATTGGAAGAAGCTTTACCATGCATTTTCATATGTCTTGGTGCATCATTGACTTTATTTTTGTATCAGCAACAGGGACAAGTTCCAAACCATGAAGTTCGACCTTGCGGATCGATTTCCTGATCATCCGTGCATCAAAGTGTATTGCAAATAGTAAAGAAAAGGTGGCAGAAGGGGCTCGCTTTCCGACAAAAGCCGAGATTCCACTGGTCAGTTGCTTTCCTTGTACACTTAGTTCTGTAGGTCCCGATCGAAATGGCTTCATAGAAACCACTCAAAGAACAGTTCCTGATCAGTTCAACATAGGAAGCTTTTCCACCATCTTCATGTGGGTACTCCCATTTTGAAACTGTGCACTGCTTTTCAGAGGGAGAGAGATCTGTCGAGAGCACGAGGATCGCATTCTACCCATCTCACATGGATATGGATGGCATACATTTGTCTTGAAATGAGGGGTCCTTGTTTCGAAACCCCCGGAAGTAGGCAATGCATGTAAAGGTCTCAGGAGTACCTCGTAAAACAAGCTGCCAATCTTCTTCACCTCCAATGTTAATCATCGAATACTTCGGTGGGTGAATGCTTATGCCCATTTTAAGGATCGGAGCATCGCGAGGGGACCAAGCACGAGGCAGGAAGTTGCTACATATATATTTCGCTTCGCACCAACGTTAGAAGAAAGCGTGTGTCACTTGAAGAGAAGCGGTTTGATCCAAACAGTTTCCCAGCTCAAGAGGGCACTCCAATGATCATGTTTAAGGTTTAGGGCTTAGGACTGAGATGTTGGGTAGCCAGGGATCAATCCAACCAACATCCACAAATCTGATGCCCAAAAAACAACACTCTTTGACGAAGGGAAATGGCTTGAATCAAATCATCATCGCCGCGGACATTCAAAGACTTTGTTAACATGTTGGCAGCAGTTTGGGTGGTGTAAACGAGGAAGATGGAGGAAGCCTGAGGGGGTGAGGTTACAAGGGCGAACAAAGCAGCCGACATGAAGGCGAGTTGGATAGCCAAGAGATCGATCCAGCCAACAACATCCAGCAAATCTGATGCCCAAAAAAGTTCAACGCTCTTCGATGAAGAGAAGCGGGCTCGAATCGATTGAATCATCATCGCCGCGGACATTCAAAAGGCTTCTTTTCGAGCATGCTGGGCAGCAGCTGGGAGGGTCGGTGGTGGTGTAACGAGGAAGATGAGGGGGGGGGGGGGGGAGCTAGGTTACAAAGGCAAACAAGGCAGCCGACATGAAGGCGAGGAGCCCGGAGAAGACCATGGTGACCATGGGGACAACTGCCCATTTGGACCAATGGCTGGAGGAGCAGATGAGGAGGCCGAGGCGGATCTGGATGAGGACGACCATGGAGGAGGTGAGGAACATGGTGCCGACGACGGTGCCAAAGGCGGTGAGGAGCATGCCGATGCGGAGAAGCCGCGGATTGATCTGGGCGCTCATCGATTGATCGGGGTGATCCTTGCCATTGACGAGGACGATGAGGAGCTTGAGGCCCTGCGCGATGAGGCTCGACATGAGGTAGCTGCTGAAAGCTACCACTTCCAGGATGAGCAAGTAAGTTCGATACTCGTCGCCGACGACGCACGTGGAGACCAGAGTTGCTTGGGCCGTTGGGCTTGTGAACGACAGGCCGATGAACACCGCGACGGTGAAGAAGGAGTTCACCGACACGATCTCGTCCAGCGCTTGTATGTGGACCTGCGTCCCCGTGGGCCTGTCCGTCCGGTGCGATGAAGAAGATGATCCCCCTTCTTGTTGTTGTTGTTGTTGTTGTTGTTGTTGTTGTTGTTGTTGTTGTTGTTGTTGTTGCTCTTGCTGCTCATTTTGATGGTGATGATGGTGGCCTAGCAGGTGGTGCCGCTGCTTGTGGTGATCTGCTAGGCTTGCCTTGCCATCATAAGTCGCCGCGGCTTTGGGCGTCGATCTGCACAAGGGGATACTTTCGGAATGCGGTCGATTGCTGTGCCTTTGTGTTTGGTATATGCTGGGATCTAG
>JBBBWG010002382.1:18727-33396 GCA_037176905.1 Azolla pinnata
GTCGATCTGCACAAGGGGATACTTTCGGAATGCGGTCGATTGCTGTGCCTTTGTGTTTGGTATATGCTGGGATCTAGCTAATCTCTGGGGCTGCTTGTGATGTGCAAAACAGCTTGTGATGTGCAAAACAGCTTGTGATGTGCAAAACAGCTTGTGATGGTATGCTGGGATCTATCTAACCTAGGCTGCTTGTGATGTGCAAAACTGCTATGGTGTGCATGCAATAGTGCTATGCATTCTGCCATGGCTGCCTCAGATCAATGGCACCCATCCTTGATGATGTTGTTTTGTTCATGGGGCAATGCAATGCAATGCTTCCCAACCCCCCCCCCCCCCACCCCAAACCCAAAGGGAAGGATATGTGCATGCATGATGGATGTGCTTGTTGCATCTTGGATGAATTGCCCTGAGCACATACACCATGGGATAGATATGGTGGGTTGCATCTCATGTTTGTGCATTCTTTCTTATGTGGGCTTGATTGACGGTGATTTGTGTGTATGTAGCTGGAGTAAAGAAGCAGAGCCATGTGTACCTGTTCCGGCGCTGGACAGGGCTTGTGCGAGCTCCCGAGAGCTCGACATAATGAGAAGGGGATTTGTTGCCGCTGCCGCCATCGTCGCTGCCGCCCATGGTAGCTGGAGCTGAGCTGAGCTTCTTCTACTCCTCTTTGATCTGAAATTCTCAGTGGTGTATTGATTTGATGGTGCTCTAGTGCAAAGAGTAGCCAGCAAGTAGCAGTGGCTATGGAGGTGACCAAAAGATAAGGTATGGGAGGCTCTCCACAATGGGCAAAGGGCAGGGGATGGGGTCCCTTAACTGTGGGTCTTGATGTAGATGAGGATGTCCTGGATTTGTGTACAGATCTGTATAATGCAGTAGACAGAAAAAGAGTGCAGAATCCCAAAGGCTGCCTCTTTTGCTGAGCTTTTGACCAGGTCTTGCTTGAGAAGCTACCCCCCCAGAGTTCTGATGAAACAAAAGCAAGCACAAAACACACACAGATTGTGCTTCCAAATCACCCACCTGAAAACAGCAGAGAAGAGCAACAACAACAACAACAACAACAACAACAACAACAACAAGAAGAGGGGCTAGATCATTCATCAGAGATGGTTTATCACATTCCCTTGATCCATCAGAGATGGTCATCACATTCCCTTGATCCTTCAGAGATGGTTATCACATTCCCTTGATCCATCAGAGATGGTCACAGTGCTTCCAAATCGCCCACCTGCAAACAGAAGAGAAGAGCAACGACGACGACGACGACGACGACGACGACGACAGTTGCTAGATCATCAGAGATGCTTATCACATTGCACTTTGATCCATCAGATATCCGCATCACATTGCCCTTGATCCACCAGAGATGGTTTTATCATCACATCACATCAAACCCTTGCTTGATCCAGCAGATATGGCTTTCACATCACATCAGATATGGCTTGTCACAGCCCTTCGAGCCCGCAATCAGATATGGTGATCACACGCCCTTGGATTCCACACAGAATATGGTTTTACCAGTCTTCATGATCATGCACAACATGCCCACGCTGCGGAATCTTGGGCTCTGTACCTTGATCCCTGTTCTGTTCCAACTATGCTTCTCCTTCATCATGCTCCAGAGGCTCTCCGCATCTTTTACAGCCTGTCTGCTTCCCCCATGACCTAGTAGTGATTTGGATCTTTCCTGTGCCCCCACCGCCCCATGAAAAGCCGTGTCCACTCTACGCGCAAATTCCAACACCATTTCTCTTTGAAATACCAACGTGCTTGCCATCTATCCTCTTCACATGCTGGGAGCTGATTCTCTTCGCCTCTTCAAATGATTCCACTGAATTCCATACGCGACTCTGACATCATACGTGCATTGCAGTTCCCTTTCCGTTGAGAAAAACCTGGTCCAAAAAAGCCCACAATCATACTCTGAAATCTCCTCTACAATACTTCTGCTTTTTTTTTTATCTGCAGTAAAAATCAGTAGAAAACGAAGAGCCTGATCGGTCATGTCATCGAAGAAACACCGTCGAATGACCAGGAATTCGATGAGTTACTTCACCTCGAGCACAACGTTCAACAGCAAACAAAAATCATGTCAAACGTTCATCAGTATACAACAGTTACCCACAATCCGTGTTTAGAACTAAATTGAGAACAATGGCTTCAATCGAGCATTTAACACTATCCATTTCCCTGTTCCATGTGCATGTTGATTCTGACACCACCACCACATGCACAGACAATACATGTTCTTTGCAACTTGAATTTCGAAAAGACCAAACAAACAAGCTCGAAATTGATGCATATGAGTGTTTCTCTGAAGTCTCTTTATACACATTATTGAGAACATAAACGTACTCAAAACTGCTGCATAATTATAAACAAAATAGAGCATCAAATGAAGAAAAATCTAAACCAGTCATTGATTTATATGATGTTTTGGGGACAAACAACACAACAGATAAATATCTCAAATCTTTTTGGGGATAAACAACACCTAAAGATGGTCCCAAATCAATAAAAGGTTCAATCAAAGATATCGTATCTGGCTTTCTTTCTTGACAATCTCTTGAAAGAATCACAAAATGAGAATCCTTGCTTGCTTCCTGCAGAAACAAATGAGGACACAATGCAAGTCGGAAAGAAAATGGCCGAATAACTCTGCTGGATTGTCATCATGAAAACAGACCCTGTGCATTAGCATTGCATCCATGGACCTGCATCATCATTTGAGAATAACATGGACTTTTTGAGCTTTCCACCTGTATCACAAAGGTGTGGTTAAACATACATGCAATATAAACCCCTACAGATGTTTTATGTAAATGCATACACACACACACCCACACACACATATATATAGTTAAGGAAAACCATCCATGAGTGAGAGAACCTGCAGCCAAAACTATCACAAAGTCTTAAGCACACAAAAAACACCAACTCTTGTCAACCTAACCTGCTAATCTGCGAGACCCTTCCTGTAAATAGTCCAACATGTGTGCATAGTCCAACATGTGTGCACGTAAACATACATTTAGAGAGAAAGATACATATATATATATACATAGATATTTAGCCATGTATGTATGTCTATATATCTATATATAGACATACATACATGCCGATATATAGACATGTATATAATATGCATATAAATATGCATATGCATGTAACCACATACATAACCATGTATATGCAGATAGACATGTATATATATATGTGTGTGTAGTGACAACCATGTCAACATCTTGATTATGATTGTTATCAACATCACCACCACCATTACCCTCACTCACTATCCTCACCATCAACACCCCCACCATCTTCCTTGTGCCCTCGAGCTTCTGCAAGCAAAAGTAGATTGGCAAAGAAGTACTCCACCGATGTACTCACCTGAAACTCCAACCTAAAATCACCCAAACAGCTGACTACAGGCTGCCTTTTGTATCAACCTACTAAACTGTCTTCTTAAGGAAGAAAAATATGCATAACACACAACACCTAATACATTCCACAATCGTGTCTTCTATATAACCTTTACATGAAATTTTAAACTGGATGCGATCTTCAACCTGCACACCTGCACAAATTCAAGCTGCTAAGTAAACTACCCCTAATGGCCACAGTGTAAAGACCTACCTGTTTGTTAACTCCAAAAGGATATTGCCCAGCTAACCAACGAAGGGTAGTGAAAGAGTCCAAAATGTGCACCCGTCTGAACTATTTTATGTTCCTTTTAGCATTGTCAGAAAATTCAAAACCCTACCTGTACCCTATAGATCCGTTAGCCAAATCATACCAAAGCAAGGATAAACTACCCATCAGAAACACGCAGAGAAAGGATCCAGAGGTGGCTTACATTCCTTGGTTAGTGCCCATTTTCATTCCCTTCATCAGATCGGTGGTGCCCTTCTCGTTCTCGATTCCACTGCTCGATCTTTGCTCTTCGTTCTGCACTTCCTTCCCTCACAGGAGGGTTCCTATCCCTATGTCCAGGTGGGCTTCGCCTTCGGCTCGATGGGCTATGGATTCTATCATCATCTCTTCTTCTAGGTCTACGGTCACCGCGTTCATACCTGCGGTCTTCTGACCTATCCCCATGGTTCATGGCCCGTCCACCGCGGCTGTGATGATCATTGTGATGCCTTCCGCGCCTGTTCTCATGCTCTCGATGTGGGCTCCGGCTCCGGCTCCGGCTCTTGTAGCTCCTCTGATACCTCCCAAATAGCTTCCTTCGCATTTCCCTGGGATTGTATAGCAAAATATGAAATCCTGTTCACACACTTTACTGTCAAGAAGATATAGTTATTCTGGTTTAGAAATCACGTTCTCAAACTTATTGTACAGCCAAAATGAGCTGTGCATCAATGTGTGAACATTCTTTTGTGGTTTAAAATAGTTCACAGCACGTTGAACAAGCTTATGTAGTTGAGATGATGAGTATCCGTGTTCAACACACACATGCTGACAGAAATCTTTTTAAGCAGGCAAACAGCTCACTTCATGCTATTAAATTTTAAAATAAATCCACGTCCTGTTTGCTTTCTTTCAGGGTGGAACAAATCCACATAGCATGCCATCGTCACAATCGATCAATCCCATAATTACAATCAATCAACCACCATTCTAGTTTCACAATCGATCCTGTGATTAACACAGTATGCATTATATTCACGTCCTCTTATGTTTAAAACAACGAAAAGAAGAAAATTCACAATTCTGGGTTTCCAGCCTCCATATATGTACCTAAATATACATACACATATATATACACATAAATATATACATATGCATACACACATGTACATGTACATTTGCAATTACATACTCATATACAAAGTGTTCCAACCTGCTTGTTTTCTTCAAATGCATGAAATTGCAATATCCTCCGCGGTTACAAGTATTCTCTTCATATTGCCTGCAAGTCGCCTCTCTGAAGTCGGTGACTGGCGAGAAGTCTACAATGATGGGACGCCCTGTGCATGCCGAAAGAATAAGAAAAACTTCACTGGTCAGCTATGGATACAACATTAATGATGTGTGAATAAGAAAAAGCCCATTTACCTGCGTAGAACCTTCCTGTCATTCCTTGTAGAGCTGCCGCTGCTTCCTCCTCCTCACGGAATTGTGCATAGACATTACCCACCTGTATAAATATACACATACATATGTATGTATGGGTTTGGTATATGGGGAAAAGCATTAGGATTCGTTAAAAGCAACAACGTGTTAGTTAACCTTGAAAGCCAACCATGCCATGCCATACCATATGATCGGCCATATTGTCACAGACATTCAGGCTCTCCAGCTCCCCATACTTGCTGAGCTCCTCGAATATGTCCTCGTAAAAGTCCTGAGATCAGGTCCAAATCAAATTGGGAACAAACACTAAGAGGAAGCAAAGCTCTTTTGAGAGAGAGCAAGAACGCGTCGGAGGGAGGAGAGATGGGAGACGGAGAATCGCAGTACACATGACTTACCAGTAGGGTAAAAGCCTGATTACGAACATAGAGAGAGAGAGAGAGAAGGAGAGGAGACCGACCTCGAAATGTTCTTGGATCTTTTGCGGATCTGTGACAGCTTGGGCGGCGGCCACGTCCACGCCGATGTGGGTGCTGTAGTCGGGCTTCTGGTACATGTTGGAGAAGATGATGGTGGGGCTGATGGTGGGCCGGTTGTGGATGCGGGAGCAGCGGTCGCCATGGCGGCAGGCGCCGATCTTGAAGTAGAAGGGGCAGTTGACGCGGTCCTTCTCGGTGCCGAAGATGGAAGCGAGATGCTCCGCCATCGCCCACGACTCTCTGTCTGTTCTGTTCCTCTGTTCTTCTCTTCTTCCCGCTGCGCAGGGGAGTGACGGTGAAGACGACGATGATCAGGCTTCCGCTTTCACACTTGTCCGGACAAAACGATTCCTCATGTTTTCTTGACTCTGGGTTTTTTGGCCACTGTTTTGGCCTACAGAGTTTAGGGTTCAAAGTTCAGGGTTTAGGGTTTAGGGTTTAGGGTTAGGGTTTAGGGGTTAGGGGTTAGGGTTTAGGGGTTAAGGGTTTAGGGTTAGGGTTTAGGGGTTGGGGTTTAGTTTAGGGTTTAGTTTAGGGTTTAGTTTAGGGTTTAGTTTAGGGTTTAGTTTAGGGTTTAGGGTTAGTTTAGGGGTTAGGGTTTAGGGGTTAGGGTTTAGGGGTTAGGGTTTAGGGTTTAGGGTTTAGGGGTTAGGGTTAGGGTTTAAGGTTTTGCATAGCCGGCAACTCTGCCTGTCTATCTTCTGTTCTTCCCGTTGCGCAGGGGACTGATAGTGAAGATGACGATGCTCAGGCTTCTGCTTTCACACTTGTCCGGACAAAACAGTTCCTCCTGTTTTCTTGACTCTGGGTTTTTTTTGCCATTGTTTGGCCTACAGAGTTTAGGGTTTAGGGGTTAGGGTTTAGGGGTTAGGGTTAGGGTTTAAGGTTTTGCATAGCCGACAACTTTGCCTGTCTATCTTCTGTTCTTCCCGTTGCGTAGGGGACTGATGGTGAAGACGACGATGCTCAGGCTTCTGCTTTCACACTTGTCCGGACAAAACAATTCCTCCTGTTTTCTTGACTCCAGGTTTTTTGGCCACTGTTTGGCCCACAGAGTTTAGGGTTTAGGGGTTAGGGTTAGGGTTTAAGGTTTTGCATAGCCGATGACTCTGTTTGTCTATCTTCTGTTCTTCCGGTCGACTAATGGTGAAGACGACGATGCCTTAGGCTTCCGCTTTCACACTTGTCCGGACAAAACGATTCCTCCTGTTTTCTTGACTCCAGGTTTTTTGGCCACTGTTTGGCCTACAAAGTTTAGGGTTTAGGGGTTAGGGGTTAGGGTTAGGGTTTAAGGTTTTGCATAGCCAATGACTCTATCCGTCTTTTGTTCTTCCCGCTGCACAGGATTGATTGTGAAGATGATGATGCTCAGGCCCCCCGCTCTCACACTTGTCCGGAAAAAACAATTTCTCTTGTTTCTTGACTTTAGGTTTGGCCACTATTTGGCCTACAGAGTTTAGGGTTTAGGGTTTAAGATTTTGGGGCTTATGTAGGGTTTAGGGGTTAGGGTAAGGGTTTAAGGTTTTTGGGGGATTAGGGGTTTAAGCTTCTTCTTCGAGTCTTGTTCATAATCGCGTA
The DNA here is from genome assembly GCA_037176905.1 of Azolla pinnata. Lineage (NCBI taxonomy): Eukaryota > Viridiplantae > Streptophyta > Polypodiopsida > Salviniales > Salviniaceae > Azolla > Azolla pinnata. Next base: position 25,870 of record JBBBWG010002382.1, read on the forward strand.
CTCGACGAAAAGGCATTTTTTGTTTACAGGCAGCATCGCCCTTCCTCACTAACGTAGGGTTTAGGGTTTAGGGTTTAGGGGTTAGGGTTTAAGGTTTTTGGGGGGCTTAGGGTTTAAGGTTCAGGGCTTCTTCTTCGAGTCTTGTTCATAATTGCATACTCGACAAAAAAAGCTTGTTTTTTTTTTTACAGGCGGCATCGCCCCTCCTCGCTAATGTAGAGGTTAAGGCTTAGTTAGGGCTTACGGTTTAGGGTTTAGGGGTTTAAGGTTTAAGGCTTCTTCTCCGCAGTCTTGGCAAAATCGCGTACCTCGACAAGTTTGAATCTAGGTTTGGACAAGATAAGTTGTGTAGACATGAAGTTTAGGTCCCACTTTTCAACTTATCCTGTCCAAACCTAGATTCGATACTAAACTTTCCTTGAACATCGAGAGTCGCTAATTAGAACCAGATGTATCGGTACGTAAACAATGTATTCTTTTTTGGTATTTGACCTTCGAAGACGATAATAAAATCTATCTATCTATCAATCCTACGGAGTCTGGGTCGTGTCTCAAAACGATTAGCTAAGCATCTGTGGCAAGCCACCCAACCAACTCCCTGATACTACGTACACATGCTCATCAAACAGCGCATTTTAGCTCTATTGTAAAGCAGCAAGCAAGCAGCAAAGCTTTCATTACCCAGACAGCATGATCGAAGCGGTTCATCGAACAGGTTTCTTCCAGATTAGGGAAAAACCGCTTCATTGGCACTCGTCTCGTTGGCAACACGAACGATGACGAATTGAGAATTGCATCGACGAATTCGATCACATGGGGCGCGCTCCGAAAGCTTGCCAAGCAATGTCATGGCCCTCCACTGTGCTTCGGCGTCAGTCGTTACGATATCCAATCTCCGATTTCCGCCTTTCCTCTTTATTTTTAAAACGTGCAATCTCATGCTCGATTCTGCACAAACATAGCATAAGGAAGGCGTCGATCATTGCTTCGATCATTGCGTCGATAATAATCGATGTTTGACCTGCGCAATATTTCTCACACTTGTATATATGATGGGCGCCCTACGAGCGTTCCGCAAAATATGATCAGAAGAGGGCGTAGGAAGAGCTACCGATGGAGATGCGCAGGCTGGCATTCGCTTTGGCTTCATTCCTCTTGATCGTCTCGGTGGCTGGTAAGGTTGCCGATCGCCAATCTCGTGGTTATGTTTTTGAGGAAATCGGCAAAAAACCGCCGAATTAATCGCATTGGAATGCCTACTAAAATTAAAACAATTACGCCATTAAGGCCTAGTTTTATCGCCCAATTAGCCGATCGAATACTAAATTATTTAGATTCCTAAAAGTTTTGTCGAGGATCATCGATTGGATCGCGGATCGGATTCGTGCAGAGGGTACGCAGCTGCAGCGGACTCGGAGGTACAAAGCGTTGTTCGTGTTCGGGGACTCGTATGCGGACACGGGGAATCGCGACAAGACCGATTCCGCGCTCAATCTCATCGGGGAGGCGAATCGAGCGCCGTGGCGCAAACCCTACGGCTCAACTTGGCCCGGAACCCCTTCCGGAAGGTTCTCCGACGGCCGCGTCTTCACCGACTTCTACGGTAAACCCAATATCGTCGATTCACATGCTATGCTACCAATCTCCCAGTCGTCAATCCGGGTCCATCGGATAATCGGAATCCCGAGAGCCAGAGAAGGTTATAGGATTGATTGGCGAGAAGCAATTAGGAATCAATCGAGTAGCGATAAAACCAGGCATTTGCGATTAGCGGCCTAATTCGTAAATCTCGATCCGCAGCTTCCCATCTGGGAGTCAAGCGGCCCATACCGCACCGCCTTCTGAACTCTTCAACGGGCAAGTCTGGCACGGCATCGGGCATCAACTTCGCCTACGGAGGAAGCGGGGTTCTCTTCACGCTCGATCCCACATACCCCAATCTTACTGCGCAAATCCGGCAGCTGAAATCGCTCATCGACCGAGGCGTGGTCTCGAAGCGCCTCGTAGCCTCCTCCGCCTGCCTCCTCGTGATCGCCGGGAACGATTACACAGGGTTCCTCGCGACGAATCCAGTCGATCAAGTCGGTAGCCCGTTCCCTAATCCATAAGATCAAAGTTTAATCGATTCCATACGATAGAAAAATGCGGATTGATTCGGATTACCGAACAAAAACCGTCATATTGGCTATAAACTATATCGATAACCGATATCCGATTAAGAGTTATAATTAACACAATAAACCAAATTAACATCTTGGTGTGTCATCAAGCATATCAAAATTATAGGAAATAGGAGGTTTGGTGGCAAACAACACCATGATTCCTAGACCATGTTAAATTTATTTACAAGGCCTTTTCTTCGTAATTAATCATCATAACTAGTGATGCCATGAACGGGAAATCGCTGCCGTGATCGCAACGATGTACAGCTATTGTACGCCCGATGATATGCTATGATCGAATGCTTAACGCCGGATCAATCGCTGCAGGTGGGTGAATTCATCCCCGAGCTCATGAATGGGATCAGCCACATCATTGAGAGCCTGATCCGGATATTCAAAGCCGTAGCCGTCTCGAATCTAGAGCCGCTCGGCTGCCTTCCGTCTGCGACATCATCCAACAATCACACGGCGTGCGTTGCGGCCTCGAACAATGCGTTGAGCGTTCCGCACAATCAGCAGCTCGCGGCCAAGCTGAAGCGCCTTCGGGAGAAGCACACGAATCGCACTATCACGCAGCTCGATCTCTATTCAGCGTTCATCGCCGCGAAAGGTACGCATGCACGCATTGATCATCGTCAATAATGCATCGGAATTAATGATCGATATTGCATTGTGCTTTGATTGAATCCATGATTTGACATAGATGACCTTTCGCTACGGCCTTGCTGCCGAGGTGTTAATGGAAGCTTGTGTGGGGATGTCGATCGCAATGGCGCGCCTCTTTACACGGTGTGTTCCTCGCCCGAATCGGCCTTGTTCTGGGATCAGGCTCATCCCACCAATAGTGGGTGGAAGAAGATTGCCAACCTTTTGTTCAAACAAGATTGATCATGCAAATTTACTGCATGGCTTCATTAATATGAAAATTAAGCCCATGTTTCCAGTAAATTACTCGTTCCACTACAATTAAGAAAATACTCGTACAAGATAATCAAACATTGTAATTATCAAATCTTTTAGAGTCTCCATTCTCTTGTTGTCAATTTAATCTTACACTTGCTAGCATTTGCACACTTGTAATACTCCCTTTTACTGCATTCCTTATCAGCTTAGCCTAATGTCTGCCATTTCTATGTCTGAACGCATGACCTCGTGGTCGGGAGTCACATATGTTGACATTGAACAATGATTTATTATAATATTCTAATGATGTGCTCATGATCCCACACACGGCCATTCAAAGCAAAATATATATCGATCGGTGTGAAAGGAAATATAGCATCTGAAGTGTAGGCAGGGTGGCTGTCATTAACATGAGTTGGATTGTTGTTAGTGATGGTGATAGATTGTGCTTTATAATTTATAAATGCATACCTTTATCAACAATATGTAACAGCAAATATCAACAGAAACGAAAAGTCGGTCGGTTTGATAGCATTCATTGATATGCAGAACCATCAATAATTTTTTCGGGGATAATATCCATGACTGTCTAGAGAGAATAACGACAATTCTGCTGTTCAAGGGTTGTCGTCAATAGTATTGACGATTCCACAGAAAATTATCAGCTACTACCATGTCAATAAAATCGTTGATAGGATCAAAGATTCTTTAAAACATCCAAATCATCGATAGTATTGACAATTCTTCAAACATCTATATCACATGTTGGATTTCATTTTTCCAACATAATCGTTGATATTTTCAAGGATTGTGTTTTTTTTTTCCAAAGAAAAATCCTTCTATTAGTTAGGGAGAACATGTCACGGATAGACATAGAAGAGAATAATAGAGGTAGAGAAGGGTAGAAGAGTGACAAGTAAAAGATGGATAAAGCTAAGTATTGATTTCGTAATTGGTGTTGTTCACCTTGGTGAGATCAAGGTGAACCCTTGCATTTATATAATTCTAGAACTCCTGCTTGCAAAAACACTACAAGGTATTGACGAATTTGCTGCGCATTTTACTATGAGATTTCATTAAATAGATAAAGGGAAAAAAATTGTTGTACCTTTACCGCCGCGATTTTTGACACATCATTTATTGTGCATTTACCGCGAAGTTTACTGCACTCATTGACACTTTTATCGCGAATCTACTGGACATTTTATTGCGAATTTGTCAGACATTTTACGTCGAATTTGTTGTGCTTTTGAAATGAGATTTACTGCATGTTTGATCAATAATTTAGTGCAATCCTGATGCAAGTGTTATTGCTTATTTGCCACAATGTTTACTGCATCTTTGACGCATAGATGATATCACTTTACTGCACATTTGACGCAAGATTTATTGTAATTTTAACGTGAATTTCACTGTTAGATTGACACACTATTTATTACTCATTTGATGCGAGTTTAATTGCAAAGTTGATGCATTTGTTTCTGCTTTGTAGAAGAGAGGTTTATTGTAAATTTGATGTGAGGTTTATTGCAAATTTGACGAGAGATTTTCTACAAATTTGACGCGTGATTTTCTACAAATTTGACGCGAGATTTTCCACAAATTTGATGCGAGATTTTCTACAAATTTGACGCGAGATTTATTGAAAATTTGATGCAAGTTTTACTGCTAATTTGATGTGAGATTTGCAGCAAATTGGACGCGAGATTTACTGCTAATTTGTTGTGAGTGTTATCGAAAATTTGACACTTATTTACTACAAATTTGACGCTAGCTTTACAGCTGCAAAGTTGATGCTTATTTACTACAAATTTTGCTGCATTTTAACTGTTGATTTATTACTCGTTTGTTTGACATTTTAATGCTTATTTACTGCGTATTTGTTGCAAATTTATTGCATGTTTACTAATACGTATTTGGATGCTTGCTTGTCGTTTGCTGCTCATTTGCAGGTGCTTTGTTGTTGTTTATCGTTATTTTATTGTGTGTTAACTACAATATTTTGCGGCAATTAATTGAATATCTTGATTTATATTTTTAAATAATAAAATTATAGAACTAAAAATTAAAACTTGAAATTTAATAGAATCACAAAATGTTTGTAGTCACTTAAAATAGAAATTAACTAAAGTCTGTACTCACTAGGGTTATTATTGTCGTAAATATCTAAGCATAGTAACAGATTACCAGAGCCAGGGTTGGTGTACATGGCCTCAATGTCCATAGATGATAAAGCAACGCTTAGCTGCTCAAGGTTTTGCTCGAGCTCTTGAGGACCTGTTGCACGTTTGCCTACCTCCAATTGTGCCCGACAACTTAGGCTATAACTCTAAACCAAGAATTAGCTGGTCACATAACATCTCACATTGTGAATGTAATCGGCGATAATCCTCCTCATCGAGTACGGCCAGTGATGAACAACACCCATCTACACAAAAACAAAAGCTTCAATTTGTTTGGGTTATATATCACACCAATTAATAATATAAAGAGAACAATTGTGAATTATTGAGATACAAACTCTGCCCTGAAAGCTTGAGCACCTTCGCTACCCCATCTCTATGAAACAATCTAGGTTGCACATGAAACGACATGTTGAGCATTACGTTTCAACACCCCCCGTAGCAAGGCTCCCCTCCACTTAGCATCGTGAAATTTCCCAGGCTGCCCACCATCTAATCGTGGTGATAAGCTAGCTGCCTCCTGGTTTACTTCTACCTGAGTAGTTCTTGTGAAGCTGCTTCGACGGTTCACAATATGTGCATATATGATTCAACAAAGCCAAACCAAGCTCATTGTAGGGTGCTTAGGCATGAGTATTTGAGTGTAGAATGCAAATATGATTTGCTTGATTATCCCATCTCTATATGTTGCAGGGTCATAGATATTTTGGACATGAATTGTGACCAGCTCTAGGAGTTATCGTCATACATCTCGATTAGAGTGATCCTTTATGATCCCCTTATTGTCATTGAGGGTGTCATATGATTGGTTAACATCATCACGAGCAGCACGATCATCTCCAAAAGGTGAAACGTGGGCACTCCCATCCACATCGTCATCCTGTCCACAACACCCTTAATGTCCACATCCACATCCCGAACGATGGGAGGGGCTTGCACATGCAAATGAGTTTGGGCTAGATCTAGTGTGGCTCGAGGCAGGGCTCGAGTGTCTCAATGAGGCCTTGGCTGATCTTGGGGATGTTAGCCATGGGGACATTCCAGATGGATTGGTGTTGGTCGAAGATTCAGTGTACAAGGGATGCATAACTGGGCTCCCTACAATCGAGTTGGTGGACAAGTGACACGTCGTTGTCGTAGTGTACACGGTACACCCCTTCAAAATAATTAAAACATAAGGATAAATATCGTATTAATAATTTAGTATTATACGTGCATAAGGTAAGATTCGAACCTTGTACCTCCACATCATTAAATCGAGAGATTTCCACTACATTCATGTCTCACAAGTGGAACTAAATGCATCCACAATCATAAAAGCTATGTATGAGCATTTCATATAAGAGAAACATGCATGCACGACTAGAGTGCATGCACACATGCACAAATAGCCTACACACAAATAGCCTACAATGCACAAATATTTTACATGCACAATTAGCCTACGCACAAATAGCCTACATGCACAAATAGTCTACATAAACATATAGGTTACATACACGAATAGCCTAAAGGCACAAATAACATGCATACAATACGTTTATAGGGTCCCTACAGCTATATAAACAGGGTAACGGAAGCGCTGAGGGGGGGCCCAGAACTCTGTATCATCCCATCTTCACGGAATTCATCAATCCACAAGTTCAGTCATCATATCATTATTCTTTCTGAACAAATTCTTCAAGTTAAAACATCCCAGAAAATTGTTCTTGCTCTCATTCTTGCTCCCTTCTTTCCAATCTCTTCCTCTCCTCGTCAAAGACCCCGGTGGTCATCACCCGACTTGCGCAAAGATCCGGCGTCGTACGACACGATACAAGTGGTGAACCTGATGTGAATGCAAACGCTTTACCATGCCACTCTAGCATTCCACGGAAGATCCTTTCTTTTACAGGTAATAGAAATCCTCCCGTGCCGATCTGGAGTTTTGCTCGGGTTTCCTTTGTGAAGGTATGGCCGATATTTGCGGCCTTCCGAAGCATTGGATCCCTCGTGACCTCCTTTCTCCTTTCCTCGCTATTCACTGGGAGCGGTCCTGCGGCTGGCTTCACCTTTCTGTCCACGGTCTTGTATTTCGTGCAAACCACCGCCTCCTTCCCTTGCAGCATGTCGGGATCGAATTCTGCAATAATCTTATACATTTCAATTGATTCGACGGGAATTACCTGGTTTTCTGCTTCATCTTTGCTTTCCATTTCTTCAAGTTGTTGTAGTGTGTCTCCGTAGGACACCTCTTCAATTACTCCCGTTACCTCTTCATCTTCCCCTATGATGCGCTG
>JBBBWG010002393.1:0-33378 GCA_037176905.1 Azolla pinnata
AAGCCTCCTCCTTCAGATCTGATCTTCTCTTTGCTTCTACCCACGCCTTCACGCCTCCACCATACTGTTGGAAGCCAGCGCTTGTTCCGCCTGACGACCTTCGTCCCCAACAACGTGGTTAGATTATGATGTTGATTCTATAGATTTGGTGTTACATGGACAGATCAACGTGTTCTCGTATGGATACAATACGTTCACAAGTCAATCACAAGGTCTATTACCTTTCTGGCAACTAATAAGTTGATGCACAATGTGACATAATGTGTAAGTCCATGTAAGAGGTTTATAAGGGGACTATTGTAGTTGTTGTAAAGATAGTGACGAGTATAGGATTGCAAGTCATACATACTTTGTAAGGGTGTTATGATGAGATAGAAGGAACTCAAACACACAAGTTCTTAAAAGGCATGTTTTTATTAAGGACTATTGTTCTGGTTTTGGATTTTTCATGAAGTTGAATGGGCTGCCTCAATGACATTATCTTGCACAATGGCGGTTATATCCACCACTTATAGTCTATGGCTATATTTGGCTTTGAAATTTGGATGCAAACAAATGACCCAAGTGCTTAGGATGTGAAGGCTTGTGGAGAAAAGTGGTAGTTAGTGGTTATAATTGATTGTAGATGTATTCATTCTCGATGTTATCTTGGCGTTCACCATTTCACATACATTCCAACTAAACAAGTTATATGTTCAAGAATGTATAAAGATCATCAGTTCGTGGTCAGGGTTTTTAAATATGTTGGCGGTATTTTGGCTTTTCCATTCAATACAAGTTATTGCCCCGTTTACCATGTCACGTCTAGGTCGCGATAAAGTTTGCTAAAAATCGAATAAAAATTGACGCGAGCATTACCATGATTGTTATCGCATCAATAGACGCAAGTTTGATGTGACTTTGGAAAAACATATTTCAACTTGTTTGAAACACCCATTAGCATAACTTTGTGTTACAAGCAAGATTTAAACCAATAATCTCATTTGAAATAATCAAGTGGTCTAGCCAATTTGTCAAACATATATATAATAAATAATATATAAGTGTATATATATAGATGTGAATATGCATGTATGCATGTATATTTACATGAATATATGTGTATGTCCAATTGAAACAATTTGTAATATCTAGGTGATGGCAGTGGCGCATACCTTGAAGAGACAATACCTCACAAGTCATAAGACAAATTATAGAAGTGCAAGTCTTTCATTTCTATCACGTTGGTAGAATGGGCCTTTTTTTCAGCTTCGACTTGAGACACCAATTTGGAACTTCACACCTCTAAGCATGGTTGTTTCCTCTTCCAATCACATAGGGAGAAGTCCAAGTTATATAATGATTGACGAGGAATAGGCTGGCCAAAAGTGATATAAGAATCTACTTCAATTTGTAAGTTTGTATATTTTGTGCTTTGTAAATTTGGGTTAACTAATGGATGGATATTATTTTGGACATGTGTGTGTGTGTGTGTGTCTACACTGATAAGTGAATATGCATGTATCTATGCATATAGATGAGGATATCCATGTGTGTATACATATACACATGAATATGCGTGTATACGTGTAGATTTAGATGAATATGTATATATGTATGCATATACAAGTGATTACAAGTTAATGTATAGCTACCATGCAACTACTATGCAGCAAATGTGTAGCTACTATGTAGCAAATATGCAGCAAGTATGAAGCTAATGTGCAGGTACTCTGCACTAGTATGCATATGCAAGTGAATATGCATCATACATGTACATATACACATGAATATGTATGTATGTATGCGTATACAAGTGAATATGCATAATACATATACATATATACATGAAAATGTATGTATGTATGTATATTTAGACGAATATACATGTATCTATGCATATATACAGGTGAATATACATGCATGGATGTATATACAAGTGAATATGCATGTAAAGATGTACATGTATTCTTTTTAAATAAATACCCTATCTTTAGTTATTGAAGAGAATGCCTAAAGGTCATTATTTATTATAGATGGCTTGCTTAGAGAGGGAGAGGGGGTTGGAGGGGCTTCATGAGAGTCCTCTTGGGTGTGTGTGTCCAAACTTCTAGCCAAAGGTCACAACACCCGAGGGCCAATTCTTGCTTGAAACGCTTGCTCCAGAAGGCTAGATTTCCACTTGAAGGTCAAGCGCAGGACTCATTCTTGGTCAAAACACCAAAAGGCCAGATCTCTGCCCCGAATGTCTCCATGCTTTTGAAGGCTTCTGTCGTAGGCAGACACACATGACACAGGTCAATAACAGCGGAAACAGTGAAAGCTGATACTGTCAATCGCTTCACCCGAAAGGCCAGATCTCCGCCCGAATATGTGTCAAACGTCGGAAGGCTTCTGCCGCATACGCGCACGCGACGCGGGTCAGCAACAGCGGAAACAGTGAAGCTGATACGATCGATCGCTTCATCTTTCTTCGTTGCACAAATACATCGATGCCTCTTCCTTCTTCCGCTTCCTCTTCCTTCTTCCGCTTCCTTCTTCCGATTCCTTCTTCTTCCTCTTCTTCCTTCTTCCTTCTTCCTTCTTCCTTCTTCCTTCTTCCTTCTTCCTCTTCCTCTTCCGATTCCTCTTCCACTTCCGCTTCCGATTCTGAAGAAGCAGAGCTTCATGATCATTCATTCAGTTCCATGGAGGCATTTCTTAATGATGGGAAAAGACAGGGTCATGTGCGCGAATATGAAGAAGCTTCCTTTGCTTGTTCTGACAGGGGTATGTCGGGCGAATATGGAAACCTTGCTGCGGATAGAACACGCCGCTGATCGGGAACGACAGACGAAGACAGACAGAAAGAATGGCGATGGCATCTCCATCGTCGTCTGCAGCTCCTCCATTGCGATGCCTCCAACAAGGTGAGCTCTCCTCTTCTTCTCCCCCCCTCTCTCTCTCCCTCTCGCGATCTCGCGATCTCTTCGCTTACCATAGCTTCTTTCTCTTCCTTCAGCAAACGACGCTCGATTTGGCATCCGCGCCATTGCTTTGCCGGGGTTGATTCCGGCGGGAGCTCGTGCCAGGCAAAGATTGCAACATCGCTCGCTTCGTGCTCACGGATTCCCTTCCGGATGCAGTGACTTCCGCCCCGGAATGAAGAAACCAACCTATCAGATGATCGTGAAGGCGCAGGTCGGTAAGAGAGCGAGCGATTGTTTTTTTGCTTCCTTTCCAGCTTGAAATCCGGGAAATGGCAGCGATTCGCACGTGCATGGAGTAGTAGATTCCCTGTGGTTTCCAACATGCCATGAACGAGTGCTTGATGCATGTGCACGATGCTGACGGCAAGATCTGAGGATGATGATAAAGAAGAGAAATGTTGTCTACAGGGGTCTGTTGATGATCTATATGATGCATGCTCATGTTTGGACTGCCTACTTACTGACTGACAGAGCATAATCACCATTTGTCTCTTATGTAAGCATAATCAACATGCAATGAATGAATGCGTGATGCACGTGCACGGTGATGACGGCAAGATATGAGGATGATGATAAAGAAGAGAATTGTGGTCTACATGGTCTGTTGACAATCTATATGATGCATGTTCATGTTTGGTCTGCCTACTTACTGACTGACAGAGCATAATTGTCTCTTATGTGAGCTTACCTCAAGGCAATGTTGTTCTTGTTACCTCCTTATCCAGTTTGTATCACAGAGTTTGCCTGTCCGAAACTGCACCGCATTGTTTCCGACATCGTCAAACCTACTGGAAACATCCCCCTGTCTACAATCCCACCTGTTCTGCACACACATGCACAGTTCCACCATGCATTAGCAAAGCAATCTCAAGATTTGGAAGCTCTCGAAGACGTTTCTTCCTTTTGGCTGCAGGCCGGAATGTCTTCTTATTATTATTGTTTGGCTGCTGCAGGCTGGGCGAAAAGTCCGGGAGCTTCGAAACAAAGTCGTGCCAGACCCTGACTATAGAATCCCCATCGTGCTTCTAGGTACATAGTTACCTTGTAGGGCAAATTTGAAACTTTTTTTATCTACAATATTACTCAAATCCTGTTTTCTACAATCGTTTTGTAGGTGGGGCAAGTGCATTGATTTATAATGAAAATTTGTTAGCCGCTGCACCTTTGGGATTTCTTGGGCTTTTGTTATTGTTCCAGGTACTTTCCAAATAAATGCCGAGAACTTAATTGAACTTTCTGTTACTGCCACGGTGTTCTTGTTCTGCAGATATTGACTGGAAAATCCTAATGTCTGAATATTTTATCCTTTATTAGGTGAAGTTTCTACAATCAGCCAAGGCTATGCTAGCATAAAGATGATTATTCATGTATTATCCATATGAATTTCCTTCTATGTCAACTGATTGCTCAAGCTCAATGGATCCTGAATAACAACTCATATGTTTGGAGCTGTTTACTAATGGTTTTGATTGTTCTGCTTTTTCATAGTTCTTTCTTGCGTAGTCGTTTTTGTTGCAATATTTAGACTTTTGTGGCCTTTTTGTGCCACACTGAAAGCTTGTGCTATGCTTTTTTCCTTATTCCTATGTTTCTATCCATTCTTCTCTGATCTTTACTCAAATAAACACATCGAAAAACAGCCTCACAGCCTGCTCTCCCCTTTATTTCTTCATTCAGAATTCCACCTGATCAACACTCTCAAATGTAAGTTTAAGGTCATTCATTATTTAGACCACTGATGTCTCAGAAGAATCACGTATCATCAACTAAGTTAATAGCATTCAACGTGTCATCAAAGAGAGACCGACTTTGCCATTAGGATTGTGTAAGTGTAAGCACTGAATTTCTCAGGGCCATTGTTCACCTTATCCAGCTGGATTCTGACCAATCAGTCGTGGTATACTTATTTCTCAGCTTTTCCCTAACTAGACGTGCAGCGGAATTACTCTGATGATCTACGAACATCTCACCCGAAACAACCATCTGAATGTATGTGATTCCAATTAACCAGTTGGACTACATGCGCTTGAGATAAAAGGATTTAAGTGCTTGGAAGACCTTTTCTCTGATGGCCATCCAGGTGAAAGGAGGTCGGTTTGATTCTATATGTTATTAAAGTTGGCCAAATGACAGATCTTCGGACAGATTTGTGCAAGGAACTTGGTCATCCCATTGACACTAGTTGGAGCAGCAGATGCAAGGATGGTATCCACCTTTCTGGGGTTCAGTGATATATCATCTTTGTGACAATGTAGATTCCTAATAATATCACTGCCGAATTCTGCAAACAAATAGTTCATCGAGTTAAGCCTGAGGCGTGTCTCTGGCAGCATTTGTAGACACTGATGAAGGTAATTTAGATAATCTTTGCCATGCCGACAACTGCATAATGTTCTTTGAAATGTCGTGGTGATGGACAAACCTCATGACCATACACAAGAAAGCAACCCATTCAATCATGAATGTTGTTTTGTCTTGATCCTCTAGTACTGCGTGAATCTAGTTGTCATCACTTAACTCTTTGAGTAAGCAGTAAGTTTCATGGCTAGTGACTGTGTTTAGGATTGTGTCTATAAATGGTAACCTGTTGTCCGTGCATACCCAGGTCTTGCTATTTTTCTGAGGTACTAGGACTATGTAGCTGAGCCAGATGGTGTGTTTGAATGGTCGTATTAAGCCTATTTGTGGAAGTTTAGCTTTCTTGTCCTTGAGTAATGTGGCGTAGTTAGGATTAAGGTGATAGCAATTTTCTGTACAGGAACTATGTCAACTTTGAGGGTTATCCAATGTTGATAGAATTGTGCTTTCAAGCTGTCATGCCATTGTTGAACAGGCTGCTATATGCGTCGTTTGGGGCATCCAATGGAACCTAATTTTATTTCTTCTAACATTCTCTGTTGATATTATGAGTAAACAGCGAGTTGATGATCCAATATGTCAATAAGGGAGCTTGGGCTGGGTTCCAGTTCTGTTTCTGATGTTCAATTTGCCTCAGATCCTATATGGCTGCACTAAGAAGAAATATAGAATATGCCTACCTTGGAAAGAGAAATATTTTGTAGCCGGTATATATATTGATAGCATTGTCATGCCGTCCAAAATTTTAATTTTGCATGCAAGCTTTTGTGATTTGGATCTGGTAGAGATCTTAAGTTTTGTTTACGTCATGGAAGTAGGTGTGCTGTCATGCTTTAATTTCTAGCCATATAGAGCCATGGATGGCCGAAGTAGGTCAATGCATCAGTTAGTCCAGAACTACTATGGATAGCATTGTCATGGATGCGATCCAAAATTTTAATTTCACATGCAAGTTTTTGTGATCTGGATGTGGTAGCTTTGTTTCACGTCTTGAAAGAAGGTGTGCTGTTGATGCCGGTCATGCTTTAGTTTCTAGCCATATAGAGCCATGGACGGCCGAAGTAGGTCGATGAATCGGTTAGTCGCAGATCTACTGTGGATACATCAAATGGGTGGCGTTATGCAACATCTGGAGCATGCCAACTATGAGTACTGTGCGACCATCCCCCATTTGCAGCCTGCATTTGTGCTCCCCAGTAATGGTTACGCATGAGCTTCCCTTCTTCATGCTTTAGTGTAAAGGGTACCTCTTCACCTGACTTGCATTGAATTGCATTAGTATTCCTGATTTGCCAGAAAGCCAGCACAGTTATATTTTGCATGCAACGTCCATAACCACTCTTATTCGTAACACATCACCTGATATCCAGAATTCAATATTCCATCGGCATTTTCTTCAGAAGAATATGACATTATTCAAGAATTTGAACAAAGGTATCGCTGCGCTGTAAGTGATGGTTTCTAAATGATATCCTAGACTTACAAAACAGAGGCTTTCTCACAATTCCGCATAGACACATGGAAGGTTCCATTACTATGTTCACGAAGTTACCTGAGATTGTGGTTTATTCTCATTATTATTCTGTAGGTTAACCAGCACATAATGTTTAAATTGATATGAAATATATTCTCATAGTTTCAGGAGTTCAGGAGCTCTTAATTTCATATCCAAACCCATGTGCTCATGCTAGGATATTGTATTATTTAAGTTCTGATAATTTTTGCAATGCTTCAGGGATGTGTTCTATGGAAAATATTTACAATTTTAGCATTTTTCTCATTGTTTCACATAAAGCACACTTTTATGCTTGTGTCGCAGGATTGCTGCTTGTGTAGAAATTGTAACTATGATGCTGACGTTACTTTTTTCTCTTTGTGTAGACAACCCGTGTTCGATTTGTGTTCGATGCTGAAGCCCTGGTATCATCTCACTTAGTCTGGATGAATTTATTTTTGTTTTTAAGTTGAGGTCATTGATTGTGATGATGAGATGATATCTCTGTATGTGTCTGCTGCTGATATCATCTCATTATTTTGTACATCATATATATCTGTTTCTAGGTTGAAGTCACATATTCTGAATCATGGTGTGAACACTTTGTATCCAAATATGTTCTTGCGATAATGGTGCTAATCAAAGCGTCTCTCGCATTGTTTTTCATCCACGATCACAATATATTGTTGCTATTGATTTTTCGCAGGAAGTGAAAATCGGTGATCAGCTACAAGAATCTGAAGAGAATGTATTTGTAGGTGGAAAAAACAGATGGAAGTAAGGAATCCTTTTGTTCTTGTACTGGAGTTATGATAATAGAATTATTTCCATACAGCAATTGCCACACAATAAAAATCTCGTGCTCTAGATTGGAAATTGTCAGTGTTTGGCAAAACAGCTGCGTCATCACTGTAGCTCATGTTTCCGCTTTGAGGAGCTGTGGCCATGTATGTCATGAACATGATTCTGAAGAGGCCAATGCAATCGAAGTGTTGCTTTTGTGAGCTTCATTGTAATGTGCAAGGAAGCATTAATTCAGGTTTTATTGTTGCAGGTATTCCAGTTTCGTGAACTGGGAACTATGGTGGCCCGAATTTCCTGTCCTGGTCTATTTTAAAGAGACCCAAACTAAACCAGAAGGCCAAGTGCATTTCTTTCCAGTGATATTTGTGAGTTATTTAATATTTTATGGATGCATCCAATTTTTCTTTTCGATTTCCAATAAAACCCGTAGTAGGAGAGTGTGATAATAATGGGCCAGTCTCATCCAGTTCTTTTCTTCCTTCTGTAACATTGTAAGTTGGCTGGAAACAAGGATTGTGATACGAAGAGTATAGAATCCATTAGTAATAGCATGGAAATTATTCTGATGAATCAGCCCCATGTTTTATCAACAATACTAGAGATTGATGCTTTGTTCATCTGAAATTAGGGTAATATCGATCGCATCATCTGGTAGGAAGTACTTAAGATATTGGTGAATAATAGCAATCGTATGACTCGCTAATTAATTGAGGAAATTGTCGTTTTAAAATGTTGATCACTAACACTTGTTAAATTGTTATCAAGCAGAATGGGAAGCAATTGTACGACGTGATGGTTGAACGAGCTGGACCTTCCCAAAACAGCTTGCCAAAGTAGAGAGGATTGCCTTTCATGAAAAAGTGTATCAGCCCTTGGATACATCGTGTAACATAGTACATTATATACTGATTGATCCGAATGAATGACATGCTCTAATTGGCCATAAATCTATGTTGTAAAGAGATGGAGCGTTGTCTTACTGATATCTCTTTTGCTTGGGCCAGTCTCAGAAAACTTCGGGAGCAAGCTCACAACACAACTGATCCATGGCATCACAAAAGCAAATCCCTTCGATGCGATTCTTTTTCACAAACATAACTTTTACTGTAGCTAGGAATTAGAGGTTTTACTAAACAATTCCTAGTGTTAAAATTATTTTGTTTTTATCCCCTGCTAAAGCCATCCATATATAATAACATGCTCTGAGTTTTGGTTCTGCATGTATGTAACAGGGGAGAGGGATTTGATTTGTTACACTACTATTGCCAGCGCCTTTTTCCTGTGCCTCAGGAACCGCTCGTGAGCTATATAGCGGTGTATCATACATATATCAAGATTGAATGCAGAATTTACTGATGCTTACACCAAAAGGCCAAAAACTGTAACAAGAAGATGGATTGGATACAAAGGTCGGAAAGGACCCAAAAGAATAGCGCGGGGGAGCGATTGGGAACTTGGGAACCAAGAGGATTCTAGTCTACGCAGAGATGGACAGGACCCAAAAGAATGACGAGGAGAATGAGGAGGGGTGCTAGGATTTTTGAAGGTTGGCAAAATGCATACAAAAGATGGAAGGAGCCCAAAAGAATGGGTATTCTGGACCAAGAAAGACTGTATGTAAGCAAGATGTGTTTTGTTGAGGAGGGTAAAAGAATGGTATTCTGAACCAAGAAAGACTGTATGTAAACAAGAGGAGGGTATGGTTTTGCAGGAGCTGAAAGAGGAGAGAGAGGTGGGGGTGTGGGAGAAGAGACTAATAGCCTGTTGATGGTGCTGGTGGTGGTGGTGGGGGACATGGCAAGCCCGAACTGGAGGGTACCTGCATGCCGTAAGGAGTTGCAGAAGAAGAAGAAGAAGATTCAGAAGATTCAGAAGAAGAAGATGATGATGATGATGATGATGATGGATAAGAAGAAGAAGATGATGGCGATGAAGAAGAGTAAGAAGAAGATGGTAAAGACTGTGAGGAGCTGCTCCCCGAGTATGCAGCAGCTGCACTAGGCGAAGCCATGGATGATGGTGATGGTGATGATGGTGGTGGTGGTGATGGTGATGATGGCATGGTGGATGTAGTTGGCGCATAGCCAGCAGCAGGCATGTATGGCGATGGTGGCGATGGTGGCATGGGCTGGGAATTCATGAATGTGCTTGCGGCAGCAGCAGCAGCCATGGATGATGGTGATGGTGAAGATGGTGATGATGGTGATGGTGGAAGAGTAGTTGCTGCAGAGTAGGGCGGCGATGGAGCTGCAGGAGGAACAGGAGGAGAAGAAGAAGAAGAAGAAGAAGAAGAAGAAGAAGAAGAAGCTTCCGGAGATGGAACAGGGGTGGTTGCTGCAGGTGCTGAAGTCGAGGATGAGGAGGACGATGGCGATGGCGATGAGTAGGAGGAGGATGAAGATGGTGCAGCAGGGGGTGCATAAGAAGACGAGCTAGCGGTTCCTGATCCCGAGGCTCCATAGCCATAGCCAGACGACGACCACGAGGATGACGACGATGAGGATGAAGATGAAGGAGGGATCTGGGGGTACTCATCGCCCTTCTGCAGCTGCTTCTTCCAGGAGCCGGAGAAGATTCCTCCTTCTTCCCCCAGCAGGCGGCGGCCGCTCATGGCGATGGTGTCCTTGCCTGAAGCTGACGACGACGACGACGACGACGACGACGACGACGAAGCGAGGAGGAGGGCGTTGTGGGGGAGGAGGAGCAAGAGCAGGAGCAGAAGGTGGCGCGCCATCGCCATCGCCATAGCCAGAGCTTGCGTTCGTTGTTGTTGTTGTTGCAGGAACGTGGAGACGGAGAACAGAGTCCGTGTGCTTTTAAGAAGAAGAAGAAGAAGAAGAAGAAGAAAGAAGAAAGAAGAAGAAGGTGGTGCTGCGTTTCTGTCTTCTGAGTTTGCGTTTTCTTTTGCGTTTTCTATTTTTATCGCCATGAAGAAGGAAGAAGAAGAAGGAAGAAAGAAGAAGGAAGAAAGAAGGAAGAAGAAGGAAGGAAGAAGAAGGAAGAAGAAAGAAGAATGGAAGAAGAAGAAGGAAGAAAGAAGAAGAAGAAGGAAGAAGAAAGAAGGAAGGAAGAAGAAGGAAGAAGAAGAAGGAAGAAAGAAGAAGAAGAAGGAAGACGAAGGAAGAAGAAGAAGAAGAAGGAAGAAGAAGAAAGAAGCCAATGTCTTGTGCGTTCTTCCAAAGCTGCTCTTCCCAGAAGAGAGTAGTACAACTCCGGTGTCCTGAAGTTTTGGGCGCATGAATCTCTTGGTTTTAGAACCCTAGTGGTTCCACTCGCTCGCATTCATTTGGAGCTGTTGTATTAGTCCCAAATAGTACGACACCCGGATGCTAGCTACTGCATCTTGTCGGGTGATTCCCCGGATGTGAGTTCCAGAGCGCTTGCCACTCCGCATCTCAGATGCGTGTGCCGATCGACGGGCTCTCTAGAGATGCCTCACGAAAAAAGAAACCAAAAATAAAACCCCTGGTGATTGACGCAAGGGGAGACAAGAAGAGCACAGTGTGCAATGAAACATCCACCGAGAGCATTCATTCGAACAACACCATGAAGGGAATTTAGCGAACTCTCAAAAGTCCCCCCCGATCTGAAAAACCACTAGAGAAGATAACCACGAACAACAGAATGACCCAAGACGCCAAGTCGTGGATGTACAAAAGCTACTATCAATATGAAATGTCACTGGGAAGTTCCTTCGAATAAAAGACATAATTATCACTGAGTTCTAATTATTATATTGATGGTCGAAATGCACATATAATTGAGTTATGTAACGCTAACGTAACATTTAGAGAGTTGTTGACTAGCTCCTCCTCATGTTCGGGCTCACGCATGACCAATAAATGGCATGGTTGCATGGATGCCAAGTAGGGGCTCTCGCCCTCACTAACATTTCGGTTTAACACAATCTTTGGCACTCTTCTACTCCAAAGTCTCTTGGCAACAAAAATCTCCTCTCTGGTCTTATAGTATCTTATAATAACTGGTCGTTAAACTATCCCAAAGATTCGCAGTCGAGCAGCCAAAGAGTTTGGTTCCAAGTCGTGACTCCTATAAAATATAACTTTTTGAAACGCATGAAAATACGTGTAACTTCTCATTTTGTTTCCTTCAAATAACAAGCTCCCAACCGACGAGATTATGGAGCAAAAGAAAGGAAGAATGGAAGGAATAGGCAACAATCCTCCCATGACCGTAAGGGATTCCAATGAAATCCCCTTAAACTCCCCACAAGGACCGGCTTGCAGTACTTCCCTTGCAACAAAAATTGATTCATTCCAACAACATGCCATCATATGCAAGATTGTAGGAAAGAGGCCCAACAAAGGAGAAGTAAGAGACCTATTGCAAGCACATCTTCTGGACAAGATCCTTAACTTCCAAGTCCTAGGATTACGATTTATCAAGTACAAGTTCTTTCCCTTCAAACTGTGGAATTCCTCTTTAACTTAGGGCTATGCATTCCCTTCAGCAAATGGAAACCTAATTTCAATGTCAAGGAGGCCTTAGTAAAGAAAGATTTTCACCATCATAGCTCACTTTTTAAAGCTACAATCTTAATACCTCCCACTCATTGAAGAGATGGGAAGGATGATTGGTATCGTTCTATATAAGAAAGGATTGTTGGCCAATAGATTGCAAAACAATTCATGCATCGTTTTAGTAAGTCTAGTATTGGTCAAAGACACACGTGACCTTTTCACTCACATTAGTCTTCTTCCCTATCGAATAGCTCATGTAACCAGAGAAGTCATCTTGCCAGAAACTATCCCAACAAGGAACAGCAGGAATTGAAAGATTTAAAAGGAAAAGAACCAAATTTTGTGTTGGCCCAGCATCCAAATAGTGCAATGGAGCTCACTCATGAAAGAATTAATCTTGACTTACAATAGATTGTACACCTTGTCACCAGATTTAACATACTAGGAATATATGATGAATTCCTAACACTTAATAAAATATAAAAAAGTGAAACACAAAAGCAAGCTGCCATGAAATCTCCTAATGTATCGATAAGCAAAGTTAATGCAAATGAAGAGCACTTGGACCTAATAAAATGGAATATGGAAGTGGGCACATCATGTAAGGCGCTTATCAATAACAAAGATGACTTGGATAAACCCACCCAAGAGGATTTGCAAGAGATGCATATAGTCGAAGCTACTCCATCATGATATGAAGGTATCAATAGTAGTAAAAATAATGAATAGCTCATCAAAAAGAGATTAGCCAAGGACAACTTAAATAAAGTATAGAACGAACAGTAAGTCTTAGAGGGTGTTTAAAATGAAATGATAAGTACCAAGGGTACAACTCTCCCATATAGCCTTCACTAAGATTATTTCTTAGAATGTACAAAGGTTGGGAATAACTCGTTTTAGAGAGCATAAACCCAAGTTCAAAAATGAATTGAAAGATCATAACTTACAAAGGGGAATTTTTTATAATCTTCTTATCCAAGGGCATTACTTAAATGAGGAAAAAATTTCAAAGTATAGTTCTTTACTTATTAAAAAAAATAGAATAACTCTAAATGTTTATATTGAATTCGAAAGAATTTGTTGCAAGATGTTTTGAACAAAAGAGTTATTGTAACCGGATGAGTGTAGTGATATAACGAATATCTATGCTCCAAATGCTATGAGATAAACTAGCTAGTAAACTGTCATAAGAAAAGAATTATGGGATAAACTAGCTAGTAATTAATTGTTACGAACAAATAATTGGTATATAGGGGTTTATCTAAATATGAGTGAAGCAACAAAAGACTACATAGGAAAAGATTACATCACTATACATAGTACAAAATTATATAATTGGGAAATATTTTGCTTCAAGCTACAAATCGTGAACACATTGAGATCTCCACACCTTACTCACTTAGATCTACAGTATGTAAATAAATCATTAGAAAATAACGACAGATCTATGACCATTTAAAATAGCCACTATTTTTCATATCATGCATGCTCTAATTATATTAGACATCAAAGATAGAAAATCGACAGGCAAAAAGTCATCTTGGAATCCTTGACAACTTCTTGAGCAATAAGGAATGAGAGGAGGAAACTTGTAAGGTGTGGAGATATCAAGTGAATTCTAGTGGCGGGGCTTAGAGACCTTCTAATAGTCTTAAGGCAATTAGTAATTTCTTGTATGAGAAAGTGGTTAAAAAAAAGGGCAGTTTACAAGAAAAATGAGTTAGTGTTATGGACATAAGCTTAGAAACCAATTTATAAGGCTAATTTGATTAGTTTAAGGGTAAGATAAATGCAAAACCGGTTATCCTAAGATTGGAACAAACCCATATAGTAATTAAATAAGTGTGCACACACCTAGTTGTAGTAAGAGAGCCCTAAAAGTTTACCTATTTAAAGGGGACTAGCTCCCTCCTTTTAATACGATATCTTGAGATATTTTGAAAACTCTCTTGGTAAGTCTAGGCTCTTTGTCATGGGATTCGTACCTATCAATTTCCAAGGAATAAACCAAGGTAATATTCGGTGGCACGGGGCACATTGTATCTTGGACTTGCATTGTCTCTAATCCCTCGCTCAAGGGTGGTTGGTGTGGTTAACCACTCTTAATTCATTCTATTCTCTTTAATATTGTCTCTAATATTGCTCATCATTAGTAGATGATCCATAATATTTCATATGATCAAAGCAATATACTAACAATTTTTTCTCTCTTTTCTTTTGTTTTCTAGAGCAACAAACAAAATTGTTGGTAGATTCAAATTTAAAGAGTGAGAAAAATCAGTATTCTCCTTTCTTAATCTTATCTTTTATGAGTTTGTAACGTATTAATGGTTTGACAATGATTAATAATTTAAGAAATTGATTTCAGTTCTTAATAATCATTCGATTGACTATATTGAACTGATTATCTTCTTTGTTTTTGTTTATGATTTATGATAAATATTTATAATCAATCATATTAAGAAACAACGCTAATTTTTGTCATGATCGAGGATTTCTATTGATAGAATCATAACATGATATTGAATTTGATACGATCGCTAATTAATAGATCGTTATTAATTGAATTGATCAATCAAAATATTTAATGATCTATCAAAATCTTGACTCGAACCTCTAACCTTTGAGACACACAACATAGTGTCATGTTAAGATAAACCACATGGATATACAAGAGTTAGGTATAAACTTATATAAGTTCATTTCTATTATATGAGTTAGTCGTATTCTAGTCTTAAGTATATTCTACAGATATACTTAGGCATATTCTAGAGATATTATAGTCTAATATATTCTACGGATATTCTTGAGTATATTCTAGAGATATTTGATCTCAGAACTTGTATAAATATGTGTGTTCACCTAGATTACAATCAAGGTGAACAACACCAGTTACGGAGTCTTCTAATTCATCCACCCATCTTTTCAATCTTCTATCCTCTTGTTCTGATTATCATTCCACCCATCTTTTCAATCTTCTATCCTCTTGTTCTGATTATCATTCCGTGTCAATATCCCTTAAATCTGTTAGCCTCATCGTTGTATTATCTCCCCGTGACATGATCTCTAAATGAATAATATTATTTTGATTTCTATTAATAAATCATGATATGACATTGATATGATTCGGTTGTTTTATGATTAATTTTATTTAGTATTATTATCCTCATGATTATTGATGTGATTTTATTAAATAATAATCAAACGTCATCACTAAAACATGAGTAATCAATTAATCATTTGTTCATCATGTCATGAGTGATATCGAAGTGTTTGTATGCATAATATTTATGATTGACATACGTATAACATACATTAGTTTGTTCATGTCTGGCAATCTTGATGTTAGGACCATCCGAATATTATTTTTTAACATCAAATTCGTGTCTAGATTCAAGGCACGATATCTCTTTTGTAAATGGTGTCTCCATTAATCAAGGTATCGATCAAGGAGTGACATATCCTCCCCGATTAATATCTTTTAATTCAAGGCATCAATCTGTGAGTGACTTTTCTTTCTTAAAAGATACCTCAAATCAAGGCATTAATAAAAACATTACACCTCTTTCCCAATTGGTTCTTTGAGTTAAGGCATTAATCATAAAATCACATCTCCTTCCTAAACGTGTCTTTTAATTCAAGGCACCAATCGAGGAGTGACACATCTTTCTTAAATAGTACCTCAAATCAAGGCACTTATAGAGGCGTCCACCTATTTCCCAGAACGGAGAAATATTTTTTGTTGGCCAAAACTGCTCTTCTCTGATGGATAAAACAGAACCGAAGAGAACAGATGAAACACAATAGAACACAAACTGATAAAACACAGCAAAACACAACAGAACGAAGAATTTTTTTGTTGTTGGCCAAAACTGCTCTTCTCTGATGGATAGAAAAGAACAAAAGAGAACAAATGAAACACAGTAGAACACAAACTGATAAAACGCAGCAAAACACAATAGAGCAAAGAGTTTTTTTTTATTGTCCAAAACTGCTCTTCTCTGATGGATAGAACAAAACAGAACTAAAGAGAACAGAACAGAACAGAACAGAACAGAACAGATAAAACACAATAGAACACAAACAGATAAAACACAGCAAGAACAGAAAAGATAAAACACAATAGAACACAAACAGATAAAAACACAGCAAAACATAGAGTTTTTGTTGTTGGGCAGTTTGGCCACAAAAACTGAGGCCACACACAGAGCGAGAGAAGCACACAGATAAGACGCACGACGAAGCAGACGACGAAGCAGACGACGAAGCAGACGCAGACGCAGACGACGAAGCAGACGACGAAGCAGACGCAGACGCAGACGCAGAAGCAGAAGCAGAAGCAGAATCAGAAATGGAGGCCATGGTGCCTACCCCTCAGAGGAATCCCATGGCACCCGGTACACAGCAAGTGATTCAGAGCAAGTCCAAGAAGATGTACCAATCCCAGCCGCAGCAGCAGCCGCCTCCCCATGTCCTCCTCTCCATCCTGGAGACGACGAAGAAGGATGGGAGGCAGGTGGAAACACAGACGATGGAGCAGAGCTCGGAGCAGGAATCGCTGCAGCTGGAGGCTCTGAGCTCCTCGTGGAGCAAGAGCGGCAAGAAGAGGAGGGGCGTGGTGCGCCTGCGCCTGGCACGCTTCGGACGCAAGAAAGCCCCCTTCTATCGCATCCATGTTGCTGATAGCCGTGCACCACGCGACGGCCGATTCCTGGAACGCATCGGATACTATGACCCCAAACCTGGTATGTGTCGACGCCTGAATCCAATTTCTGTTTCAGATGAATTAGGGTTTACTATGACCCCAAACCTGGTATATGTCGATGCCTGAATCCGTTTCTGTTTTCGATGGATTAGGGTTTGCATCGGATACTATGACCCCAAACCTTTTATGTATCGATGCCTGAATCCATTTCTGTTTTCGATGGATTTAGGGTTTCACTTTGGCTCAACCCTGAATTCCTCAGATACCTCTAGAGCCCCCGACCCTAAATGGATGTGTGCTCAAGCTGTTGTGTCTAGCATTTTTACAGGCCTCATACAGTGCTTGTGCGCAGATTAAGCTTATGTTTTGTGCTTTGCTCTTACAGGAAAGGGTGGACAGAAGCGGATTGCACTGAACTTTGAGAGAGCTAAGTGAGTTACATTGCTCTACATGCAATTGCACAAATCTTTCCGATTGGATTTTTGAGGTGATACAATAGAGGCACACATCAGAAGGCAATTATTGCTACACGTGGTGTTTTCTTGGGAATTATTAGTACTGCCCTAGCTTTAGAAAAGTAAAAGTAGAAGTTACTGGCCGATGCTCTAGGATATCTGTAGCTCTTGAAAATGACAACCTGTATTTGGTGAAAGCAAGTTGGGCTCTAGGAATCAATGTATACTTAGACGTCGATTCCTGTTTAGGTTTCTAATCTCATGTTTTGGTTTGCATTTTCAAAGGTATTGGCTTTCGGTTGGAGCGCAACCATCAGACACAGTGAGGCATATTTTATGCATCGCCGGATTGCTTCCGAGGCCGCTTCTCCCTCAGATGTCAAATAGATTGGCTGGCGTTCGTGATGAAGAAGATGAGATAGGCCTTGAAGATGATGAGGATGATGATGGTGATGTCGAAAGATCCTTTGCAGAATCTGAATTGTCAGCACTATAAGAGAAATACTAGGGTAATGCTTCAATTGAATTACATTCATTCATATCCTTCTCTTTCTAGGTTAATGACATGGTTTATTTATATGCTCCGATGAGTAGTTTTACGTGCCGTGAAGCCATCATCTATCTCATTCTGGTGTTGTCGAGGAATCTTTTGTATGGAAAGAAAGTTCATAGAATATGAACTCTTGATGCTGTCAAGTTCAGAGTTTCGGAACATGATTTCTGCCTTATCTTTTATCAGAGCAAAGGACATGGGTTGGTGGAATGCGATGGCCAGAAACGTGATTGCTCTGAAATTTCGGCTAGTTCAGCCAGAGTTGTAATTTTTTTGAAACTTTGGAGAAATCTAATTTCGGGGATATTGATTGAAGATGGAATGCAACACAGTGCGAATGGAAATTTTTTACTATGGTATTGTATGATGACTTTCAAACTTAGAGAACAAGATGCTTGGGGCATTACAGATGCAATCAGTTGATTACGCATTGTTTACCGTAATTGCAATGCGCTGTCTTTGACCATATCTGATTATGCTTTTGAGCCTATATTTCATCAAACCCAATTCTTGCATCGATTCCTATCACAGCATTGCCCATTCTCACTTGTGGCATTCATCGGCAAAGTTGTTAAAGCCACTTGCTTTTCTTTCTTTTCTTTATTTTTTGAGTGAGATCTTTCCATTAGTCATGAGAAGATACAGATCAAAAACACCTGAACCAATTGTAGAATACAGTATAGAAAAACAAGATACGAGAATGAACGCAGGTCGCTTATGGTTAAAATAGTTGTGCACATAGATCAATCCCTGAACCACACCAACAACCACCCATCCACATTGTATCTTGGGAGTACTTCCCAAAGCGCCCATTGCCAAGCCAATGCAAGATCAGATGGAGCAGATGTCATCTATACATGCCTATTTTATCCTATGGAAAATTTACCAGAAAACGTCTAACAATTTTATTAATTACATTTTAACGCATGTTAAACCTAAATGTTAGAGTTTAATGCTTGGTTTTATATCTCACCAAAAATCAGCGCCCAATTAATTGATTATCACTAAATTAATTAGATCCTAAAATTACTAACATTTGTCAATCGAATACAATGAGGGAAGCGACTAGTAAGCGGTAGTATGATGTAGGAAACAACTAGTAAATAACAACAGGAAGATTACGAATTAATGATGATGGCATGGAAGCAATTAGTAATCAATTAAGGTAACAACAGTAAGGGAAGGAAGAGAATCAACCAGTGGGAATTAATTGGTGTTAATTTTCAACGAGAGATAAAAGTAGATGTTAATCTATAAGTTACAATTTTAGCAGGCGTCAAAATGTAATCATGTATATAGGGAAAATTACCAAAACACGCCTAACACGATAAAAGACTACATTTTAACACCTACCAAAACTAGAAATTATAACTCGACGCCTAGATTGTTGAAATTAATGCGTGATTGATCGATTAGCATCAAATCAATTAATTGTGAGCTCAATTAACATCAAATCAATTAATCGCGAGTTCAATTAACATCGAATTAGCTGATTGATTAGCGCTCAATTACTCGAATAAATACCGAATCAACGCGTTGATCGATAATTTAGATTCCGAAAGTACGAACCTTTGCTAATCGAGCGTGGTGAGGGAATCGATTTGGAATAAAATCAATCCTAGCGCAATCAAGCGGGAGTTAATCAATTATTAGTGAAAGATAAGATGAGGCGTTAATTTGTAATCTCCGATTTGATTTTAAGTGGAGCAACAACAGGTTTTGGATTTTGAATTTCTGGAGCATTTGTTTTCTGAGAATTAGGGTTTTGCTGCAGCGAGGGGTTCTACCTCTCTGCTCAGAGAATTAGGGTTTCGCAGCAGAGGAAGGTTTTTGGATAGCGGCGACCTCTGCGCCCTCTCCCTTCGTTCCTTCCTTCTATGGGATATCTCATCTGCACAGGGAATCTGTGCGGCGCTGCTGTGACTATCCCCAATCTTCACTATGGTGGAACTACCCTGTTCAAACGAGCGATGCAGACCCCCAAACCTCTCCAAATCCAGAAGCTCCACGCCAACTCTCCATCACTGCTGCCGTCTTTGTCACCGATGCCATCGTCGTCCTCATCATCAGCATCATCAGCATCAGCATCAGCATCATCGTCATCAGCATCAGCATCAGCAGCAGTGTGCTTTTACCCGCGGAGCTGCTCTTTCAGCCTGGCACAGCGGCGGAAGCTCAATGGACATGTCATTTACTCTCTAGTGAAGAGCTATTCTTCGGCCAATGGCCCTTGGGTTAGGCTGAAAAACGATGAACCTGGAAAGGGCTTGCATTTGAAGTCCAAGGTTTACGCTCCCCCCTTGCATTCGAAGCACTTCTTTCTGCTCAGTATGCTTGAAAACTTGCACTATTTTGCCCCGAATCTGGACAGTCTCAAGCTGTTTATTTATTCATAATTTTTCTTAAACACATAGTGAACTTTTTGAACGCCAAGGTACTATTTTCATGAGCTTATGACTTGCATATGGGGACAAACAAACTATGTTTTGTAGGTTATATTTAATTTATATCCAATCAGTTAATTGAGAATTTGAAGGTGGAAATGTTCTTTTGGAAGTAGAAAATGGGTTCTGAATGCTTTTCCTGGAAACTTCAGAACAGTGTCTGCATTCGACCTACATTCATCTAAATGTGTGTTATTTCCTTTTCAAAGATTAGAGCACTAAAGGTGAATTCGACCTCATCACGTGCAATCAACTACTTAGTATAGAAAACTCGTTCATTCTGCTCCTTGCTAGAGTTGGAGCACTTTCCCATATTGCTTATGCTAATGAAAGTTAGCATTACAAAAATGTTGATGGTGTTTGCTAGGAATATATCAGGTAAATTGCATTGACACAATTAAGTACATTTATGAATTATTGGATTATCATATGTAAGATCAAAATTTTCTAAAGATCACTTTACAGAAACTTAACTTGCCTTTTTTCCAGTGTTCAAGATGGATGCAGCATCCCTTTTTCTGCACTTCATGGCAACTATTCAGTACATCCACTGCTGTACTAAGTCATGGATCGGATCTGGATGAGATTAGAAGTGCATCATCAGGCGTGTCTAATGAAAAGAAGTTTGTTGTTGTGGTAGAATCTGCTGTGAAGGCCAAGACAATAGAGAAATATTTGGGGTCTGATTTTACGGTGTTGCCAACTTATGGTCACGTTCGGGATTTAGCTGCCAGGGCAGGTTCTGTAAGACCTGACGACGAGTATGCAATGGTATGGGAGGTTCCAGAAGCAGCCCAGCCTCATGTTGCAAAAATAAAGAATGCACTTAAAGGGTATGTGCTTTTTATTCTCCTGGTAATTTTGCTTTTCATCTGCTGACAGAAACTTTCTTTTTCTTGATGATATAATCGGCAACATGATTTAAATGAAATGTGCAACATTGAGCAATGTGGTTTAATTTTAATAGTTACGAATTGGGCAATGCTGGTTGATTGCGATAGCAGGAAATGTGGTTATGCTTTTATGATCACATCATTTTTCAATTAAGATGATGATTGCCAAAATGTTCTTGTTCTCGTATGAGAATTGACCTTGACTATGTAGTTGACTGACTTCTTTATTTATTTCTCATTCTCTGGTACATAAGAATCCTTTGTCCGTCATAGCATCACCTTAGGGGGACCTGAAATCCTAACATTAATGAATCCTGGCCTTGCTCTGTTGATCCATACATATCTTTATGTTAGTAAGACAGAAGAAACCGGAAATATGTTAAAAGAACCAATTTTTGTTGACATTTCGACTAGGTTGTTTAATGAAGAAATTTTGTTTGAGAGTTTGAGCTTAAAACCAAATGAACTTCAGATCCTACTTTCGTCTTGAACAATGATCAATGGGAAAATCCAACAAATGTCATCAATACATCTCTGTCAGCTCCTCCCCTTGCAAGGCATTGCTTGAGAGTGAGATAATCATAATTAGAGTTGAAATGAAAGACACAAGATATTATGATTCACTTATCTATATGAACACTTAAGAGAACTGGGAAACCTTTCATTGAGTGTAAAATGAGATATTGGTCTTCCTAGCAATCCCCTCAAATGTGAAACACGTTATCTTACATACTATCTTTTGGCAGAGGGAAAGCAACCAGACACGTTAATAATTGCTAGTGTCAACAAGTTCAAGTCATCTTTACTTAAAAGAGAGCAGGGGAAATAAAATGACCATATTCAGGAGATGTGACAAACCTTGCATCAATGTGTCTGCACAGAATTATTTCCTTGGGTTTTTATGAAGCAACAGTGATACTGTATCTAATTATTGCTACCGGAGGGAGAGTTAATAGGGAGTGGTTCTGAGGAACTGCTGAGACGCTTGACATATGCTCTCTCTTAACTAATCTAGACAAATGTAGAATTCTATATGATCATAGTGAGACATGGTCAAGGGTCTCCAACTTAATGAAATGGGGTTTGCCACTAGATTGATGAGACAATGAAAGGGCAGATGTGTCTAGGAAAATGCATCTCAACTGGTGATGTTGCCAATGGAGTAGAAGACCATATTAACTTAGCACAGTTATTGCAAATGGAACCCAGATGCATGGGAAACATGTCTTTGCATTCTACGTTGGTTGCAGTTGATGGTTTCTTTATTGTGATACAATATCATATTCGAGAATCAAAGAAATAGAGTTCATTTGTGCAGGGCGAAATCTTTGGTGCTTGCATCGGATCCTGACAGAGAAGGTGAAGCGATTGCATGGCATGTGTCAGAACTAATGAAGGCAGACGGTCTTTTGAAGAATAAGAAGATCAAGGTTACAAGGGTTACTTTTAACGAGATTACAAGAACTTCTGTTCTACAAGCAATGCAACTTCCAAGAGACATCTCATTGACTCTTGTGAATGCATACCTTGCCAGACGTGCTCTTGACCATCTGATAGGCTTTGCACTCTCTCCTGTTCTATGGAGAAAGCTTCCTGGAAGTCGTTCAGCTGGTCGAGTACAATCAGCTGCACTTCGATTGGTCTGTGAAAGAGAGAATGAAATTGAAGAATTTACAGCACAGGAATACTGGACAACAGAGGCTTTTGCTTGCCGCGATATGGCAGTGGGAGTATCCAGTTTGTTTCGGATACGTCCTACTTATTATAATGGAAATAAGATCGAACAGTTTACTCTTTCTAATGATTCTGCCAAGCTATTATCTGATAAGCTCATGGATGCGAAACTCAAAGTTTCTTCAGTGAAAAAGAGCTTAAGAAAGAGAAATCCACCTCCACCTTACATGACCTCTACACTCCAACAGGATGCACAAATAAAGTTGGGATTTGGAGCATCTCGAACAATGACTGTATGCGTTCTATTCCATTTATTACAATTCTGCATTGCTATTTGCTTCTCAATTTTATCACTTTTATCTCTATCAGGCAAAGCTTCGTTCTTTCAGAGTTTATGTTTTCGAGTAACTCTTTGATGGTTGTTAGGTGAACAGTTGGCCCAAAAGCTTTATGAAGGGGTCAAATTAGGTACCGAAGAGCTAACTGGATTGATAACTTACATGAGAACTGATGGGTTAGATGTATATATTTCAAAACCTTGTTGCACATAATCGTTTGATTTCTGCATTTTCTCGACTCCTTTCATAACATTTTTGGTTGAATTTTTGCTGACAGCTAGCAAAAGAGGCTGTGCAAAATATTCGTTCACTTGCTGCCGAACGGTACATTGTTTTCTGTATATCTATCCTTTGCCATTCCTTCTGGTAAGAAATATTTAAGACGTAGTTTACATGGACAGATATAATAGTGTCATTTTGTAGGTATGGAGATAAGTATGTTCCCACAGAAGCCAGGAAATTCACGTCAAAGGTGAAGAATGCTCAAGAAGCTCATGAAGCGATAAGGCCAACAGATGTTTACAGACTGCCCTGTACGATTCTAAACAAGTCCAATAGTCAATTTTGATCTATTATTTCTACTCTAGCAAGTAATACTACTTCCTTTATTCTACTGTAGCAAGTTTGACACATGTGTTGGAAAGAGATTCTCTGTCATTGTACACGTTGATTTGGAAACGTACAATGGCATGTCAAATGGAGCAGGCTGTTTATGATGAGGTGCTTATCTTCTTCCCCTGAATTTATGAATGAAGAAACTCTTCTAGGTTTACAAAATCAACTTCGTTTGGTAACTAGTTGTTTCTAAGGAACAATAAGGTTAGAATGTGGTAGTTTAGTGAAATATGAAAGAGGTACAGACAAGTGTCTGTCAAATTTTGATTGTGAACTGTGTAATAAGCAGGTTTCTGTAGACTTTATAACTGAAGATGAAGCTGTATGTGCACGAGCCAATAGCAGTTACGTTTCATTTTCAGGGTTTTTAGCAGTCATAGAGGTAAGTCTATGGTATAACTGCCAGACTATCTTCCCTATCTTTAAACGTTTGTTCTTCTGCTCAGATTTGTGTTTGTACTGACATCATTCCATTTACTATTTGACTAAATTGTTTTATGGGGTGTAATTGTGTTTTGCTGCTGGGTCAGTTGTGGTTTCTGTGAAGGTGTATGCATACATATTGTAAGGCTTTATCATTCTTAACTTGGTTAACATATTTATATCTTCCTTTGTGGTTATTCAACACTTAGGTTGCGTTAATCATTAGGCTTAATCATTATGCGGCATGCTTGACTACTGCATCTGGCCTGAAACCTGACTAAGTTCCTACTCTTTGAATGTCCGCTATATCATCTGGTGGAATCCCATATATAAAAAGCCGAGGGTGACCGAGTTAGACATCTTGGTTAGGTGACCCACTGAGTCCTACTGCATTGTCTGGCAAGAACTCACAGTGCCCCGTGACGTAGACAAAGTTCTGACGTATTTTGCAAAAATGGCTTGTTTGCATTGTTCTGAATTAATCCACCTCGGTTCCAAGGAGGCTTTCTTCTATATCAATGGTTTAGGAAGCATTCTGACAATTTGTCCAGTGCTATATCACACTGATTAGAAGTAGCTAACAATCTCATATTTTACCTTTCTTGAATCTCTTTGAAGGGTGTATATACGGAGATCCTAGATCAATCCACACCATTTTCTGGTTATCCAACTTTACAAACTACAGGAGTACGAATGTATTGCATCAAAAACATAAGTTCATATTTCGCTTTCTCTCAACCTCTCTGAAGGGTGTATATATAGAAATCCTTGATCAATCCACTCCCTTTTCCGATTATCCAACCTTATGAACTACAGGAAATGAATTTGTATACGTCAAAAACGTAAGTATGAATATCTGTGTAGGTGTGGTGAATCATGAATCTTCACTATATACATCTGTGTAGCTACCACTGATGTAGTTTATTTTAATGCCTGATATGTTCCATTGGTTAATCTTATTACATGCACACAGACAATGGATATATTCTTGTTTATGTAAAAAACATAAAATATGTAAATATGATCATATTTAAAGCAGGGTTTTGAACTGTGAAACTTTGATATTTAATTTCATGTAGCTACCCTAGCATAGTTAATTTGGTACTTATATTTTCCATAGAAGAGTTGTGAAAACAAGGATGCACACACACACACACACAGAACATTGTGTCAATAAACTACATCTCTCTCTAGGATCTTCCATGGGCATTGGCAGCAATTGGCGACTTACAAGTGAATCAGCATCTGTCATGCTATATCAATGCTTAGGTAGAATGTGTCAGATATTTTGTTTTCACAAATTTGAAATTACAAGGTTCATAACTTCTACTATGATTGAAATATGAAATTCTGTATTTCCATGTCTTGCATTGTGCCTGAAATGCATACTTTTGCTTTTCTTGTCTGTTTCTTATTCATCTCAAGCTGTTGAGCTTTGTCTCCACATGCAGAATGATGCTCATGTGGCACGAATATCATGACACTACTTAAAGAACCTTCTTTGGAGCCATTTGTATATTTCTTCACATGTTTTACACAAATGTACAAAGACTAGATTCTAGTAAGTTCTGCAGTGTTTGGACGATTGAGGCCATGTTGAAATTCCTTGCATGTTATATAATGACATGTCTGGAATTATGATGGACTTGACACATGAGGCAGCTGCTGAGTCTGCTTTAGCTTTCTTATTGAAAGATGGTAATTTACGTTTTTTTTTGCATTATCACAGGATAAACAATGTGTTCTGGACTCTGGAGATGAGCAGATAGAAGAACAAGGTGGGGAGGAAGGCTCCACTATCAATGAGGGCAAAGGATTTCCTTCATTTGAAGTAAGACCTGATACTGAAGCCAACTAAGATACTTAAGAACCGTCTAAAAGAAACTCTTAAATATATATAATTTTCTATTACAAGAAAGGAGACACCATAGTGGTGAAAAAGGTTGATCTACAGCAGCATTTCACTCGACCTCCTCCACGATATTCCGAAGGACTCTTGGTTGGTCATGAACAACTTGTTATTCAGAATTCCTTCAGTTATTTGTTAATGATAATGTTTGTAGTTGTCTCCATATTAGTCACTTAGCACTATCTCAACGTCCGTTGATTTCTTAGTCTTCTTATATGTACTGCAATGTGCTATAAAGGTGAAGGCAATGGAGGAACTCGGAATTGGAAGACCATCCACTTATGCACCCACGTTACGGACGTTACAGGTGACTGACGCACATTACGAACGTTATTGGATATCAAACAAGTGTTTGAGCTTTAAATTTCTTTCATCTGCAGACACGGAAGTATGTCAAAATTGAGAATCATCGTATTATCCCAGAATTTCGTGGTCGGATGGTAAGAGAGCTGCAAACTTCTCAAGTAGCCTCTTTTTGATACTCATTGAACTGATGATGTTTGTAAAATGAACGCCAGGTTACAGCTTTCCTTTCTCACTATTTTCCCAAATTTGTAGATTATTCATTCACTGCAGATCTTGAAGCGCAGGTAATGTACATTCATTTACATGGGCACATATCTAAAAATTCTCAAGAGAACTAGTTGTTCCAAATACGAAAAATGGAAATCTTAACTCATGTTGGAAGTTGTCCTTTTTAGCTAGATGAAGTTTCTGGTGGACATTTAGATTGGAAGCAAGTTCTGGCTGGATTTTGGCCTCCATTTCATGAAGATATTTCCACAGTCATGAAAATTCCAATTCAAACGGCAAGTTCTGCTAATTTTACTTTTATGGTTAATGTAACCTTAGAGAGTGATACCCTGTTTAGTGGGTTTTGGGAGCAGGTTGTTGAAATGATGCAGGAAACATTTGCTACTCAATGGTTTAAAGGACTTGGAACTAATGGGTGCATTTGTCCAAAGTAATCTTTTATTTCTGTGGCAACTATTTTTACATCCATATGCCCATTTTTTTCATTTGAGGTTTTCGTGCTTCCAGTTGTGGATTGGGAAAACTTACCCTTAAACTGAGTCGATATGGATCAGGCTACTTTTTTGGATGTGACAGTTATCCAGATTGCAGGTACATTGCCAGTTTTCATGAGAAAAAAATGTAAAGATCCTGCATTGGCAATCCATATTTGTGTAGATGTGTTAGGTAATCAGATTGCTTACATTTGAGTTATCTACATATTTTTTATACATCTTTGTGCTCTCAGCTTTAAAGCAGAGGTTCTTTCCTCTGATGATTTAGACTCGGCTGAAGATCAGAAAGACAGTCAGATGGTCTTCAAGCAAATAGAACATGTAGATAATTTTATTGGTTTAGATCCCAATACAAACTTGGAGGTATGCGAATGTAATGAGGGTTTAATTCATGAAATTATCGTAGAGAGAGAATAGACAAGCTATTTCTATGCCTTAAACTTGCATTCTTGAGGGATTTAAACTCTTATGTTCAGATTCGTGCAAAAAAAGGTCCGTTTGGATACTACCTACAGCTTGGGGAAGATGGGAAGAGAAAGCAATTCTTCAAGATTCCTGTGGTATGAAAGATTTATATATTGAATTCTCGCACAGATTTTCATTTTTAATAAAAATTAATAGATGATTCTCTTTCCACTTGTTCTAATTGTTGAATGTTTTTTATACACAGGGAGTTAATCCTGCTGAAATTACTCTCGAAAAAGCTATTCAACTGATGAAGTATCCGTTAATGCTGGTACAATTAAGCGTTCTCATACTCTTTGGCTCTGAAATTAATTCAAATATATCTGATGTTCATCGATTTGCATGCAGGGAAAACATCCAGATGATGGGGATGCAGTTGTTCTTGGCATTGGTAAGAAGTCCTATTTTATCAGACACCGCAGTGCAACAGTTCTTGTTCCTAAGGTATTCAATTGTCACTTCATTCCGTTTCATTTCATATTTACCTTCTCCTTTCCAATTTTGTTTGCTGTTATACACTTCTGCAGGATGAAAACATTGAAGGAATGAATCTAGGTAGAGCTGTGGAACTTTTGAAAGGAAAGGATGTGAAACGAAGAGGCCGGAAGAGCTTGGTAGTGTTGGCAGCTGAGGAGAAGGAAAGGAATCTTGCTCAGCTTAAAAGAACAGCAAAATACTTGAAGCAATCAAATGGGGTAAAAGATAAAGCTTCAGACATGGCCGATGAAAAAGATGCCAAAAAAACAAAAGCTATCTCAAAGCTAAGAGTGGATACTGAAGGTTCTATGCAGACTGCCAAAGGTGAGATTGATAATGGTAGTATTTTATTAATGTGGCAGCATATTTCTTCAAACGTATTGATTCTCTCTGAATTGGCTGCAGCGAAGAGATTAACGAGCCAGAAAAATGTGAAAGTACTGGATTTGGAAGAAGCAAAATCTGATGATATGACACCGACAATTACCAAAAGGGTGAGACAGAAAAAGAGTGAGGAAGCTGGGCCCATAGATACTGATGAATCTCCGGAGATGCTTATTTCTGATGCAAAGGAAACATTAAGGAAATCTCCGAGGAAGAAAAACAAAGTGTTGAAAATAGAATTGGAATCTAACACTGATAGCTCATTAGAAGGGACCTGTTCGGAAGCACCGAAGAAATTATCACCAAAAGTAAGGAAGGGAAAAGCAGAGCCTGAGGAAAGCACATCGGAGACGCTGAAAACGTCATCAAGAGGGACAAAGGAAAAATCAGAGCTCGTGGAAGGCATTCCATTAGAAATAACGAGGAAATCATCGCCGAGGAAAAGAAGGGAAAAAGCAGGATTAGAATCTAGCACTGATAGCTCCTTAGAAGTACTCGAGCCCGAAACATTGAAGAAACTATCATCGAAGGTTAAAAAGCGAATACCCGAGTCAGAGGAAAGCACATCAGAGACACCGAAGAAGTCGTCACGGACAAAGAAGGAAAAATCAGAGCAAGAGGAGGATGCTCCATCAGAAACGACGATGAAATCATCGACAAGGGCAAGAAAGAAAAAAGTAGAGTCAGAGCAAGGTGGTAATCTGTTAGAAAAGCCGAAGAAATCGTCGTCAAGGAAGAAAAAGGAAGCAGTAGAAAGAGAGGAAAGTGGTATACTACTAGAGACACCAAAAGAAATCATGAAGGGTGAAAAAGAAGAAAATTGAGCTGGAGGAAGAACGAGATATTATACAAGAACCAGGTAGAGTCAATTGATTTATGTGCATTGAAAAATGTGGTGCCAGAAAATCTTTCCTTATACACAATTGTGCATGTTTCTGGAAATTCTGGGAGCTTTGATGGCCATCAACCGATCTCTAAACTGGCAATTTTGTAAAAAAAAACCGTTACCCACATGAGTTCCTTTGTTTCCTGTCCTTCCTAATTCATCAAAGCCTTTTTTTCATCCTCGATCGCAAGTTTTGGAGATCTATCATCAAGCTTTTGGATTTTGGGAAGACTCTTTTTATTTTACATTTTGGGCTCTATGAAGAGAACACTGGCACTACATAAGAGCTATAAGAGGTACATCACACAAACACTTGGTGGTGTCATACAATTTTGTGCGTATCGTGGAAGCTGTTACATAGCATTATGTGTATCTATTAGAAGAATCAAGAAATTCTAAATTTTGGAACATGGCAATGATTGTGATGCGGTTTTAGGATTGTCTTCTATCATTTATGTTCTAAGCTTCGATTCCTGGGTCAAGGTCTTGTTCGTGAAAATTGTTTTTATCTTGGAATGACGATACTGAAAGAATTGTCATTTGAAAGATATACAATATAATTGTGATCGTAAGCGATTAATGAGAAGAATTTAAGGCCGGATGTATGTAATTTATATTGCAAGTGATCTGTGCTTAATAATCTGAGGAAGAGGAAGATGAGGAAGAATGCTCTAGAATGGCTCTAGCTATATTACAAAATCAGCAGTAATTACGTTAGGTGACAGAGATGATTAGGGCTTAATTATATCAGTGGCGATCAAGATTAGGACTTAATGAGTGCAATCGCTGATTAAGAAATAGTAGTAAGACTAGGCGTTGATTTGTAATTTTGTAATTTTAGTAGGCAAAACCCTCGACATATTGCTTTGGAATCGACCTTAGCATCCGTTTGATCTGCGTAGTGGCGATGATTGTGAGTTTGATCACCTGGAATCAATATCGACTGCGAACCGATTGCGAATCGGTAATGCAGACTCTCCCTTAATCGAGCTCCCAATCGATTGCATCAAGCACGACTTGACTCATCTCTATTGCGTAATTAAGTTTCTATGCATGATCTGCTCTCGTAGGTCACAAACTTGCCAACGCATGCATGATCAACATTTATCCAAACAGCCACGGGAAAAATTTGCATAGTATCGCGTCCATCCCGAGCATTTCACCGCATCAGGCAAGGCCTGAAGCTGGAATAATAAGCATCTCGATGCTTCGAGCTGATCAGCTGGCACAACATCTGGTGATGATCGGAAGCTGCTGATCAAGCTGTAGCTGTGCTTCGACAGATGCTCCGATAACTAGCCTGCAATTCGTACGTAATTTCGAATCAGAATTCTATCGCGTTGTGATCGATCAGACGTATTGCAAGCGATTGTCAAAACTACACAGTTCTTGCTTCCTACATAGATCACGAGTTAGCTGCACGTCCGAGAGCCGTTAATTATGCCGACATTGGATTGCAAGAATCGATCGATGTAGTGGAACTAATCGGCCACAAAGCAAAGCACTTGCAGACTTACAGTGCCAATATTTTGGTCCCATGCTTTCAACAACATCCCCTTTTTTTAGATATCTGAAGTCCAGTGGGATAGTCATCCTAGTCGTTCTGGCTAGTCTTCCATGACTCTATCAAGCAAGGTATATTCTTATAAGTCTACCTTGCGAAATTTTAGTTCAGACGGAGACAATATGGCCTAACCACTTGCAAATCCTAACTGGAGTCCTTCACCATATTTGGAAGTTTAAACTTTAGTTATAGTTTAAGAACTGTCGCAGGGGGTTCCACATTCTCACTACGCTTCATACCCAACCTTGTTTAAATCGTTGCGACTTTACACCAATCTTACTGCAACAAAGATATGTTAGGTCGTGTCAAATACTTGATAAATGCACGACTAACTTTCTGTCGGGTCACATTAAAATTGCTCTAAAAGGCGTAGCAACTACACGGCAACAGATGCAATAAACAGAGCGTCTATGTTATGGTAAATTTGTAATAAACTGCAATGGTTTTTAACGCGCCCATTAACATGTCAAATTTGTCGCGAGGTTGTCAACGCACGTTAAAAATGCGGAAAATAAGCAAAATATATTTGGTAAATGAGTAGTAAATACGCAGTAAATATATAGTCTATGTTGTGGTAAATACACGGCAATGCTTGACAAATTTGGCAAGGCCAACAAAGAAGTATTTAAAAAAAAAAATTAATTAATAAAATTTTAAAAAATATGAGAACATATACTTCTTCTCCAGCTTCATCTTATAAGTTGGAAAAACTAAGAACAAAGAAGATGAATGAGGACCTCATGCCCTCATCGTCTATTTATACTAGACGAGCCTATTCATGTGAAATATTATCACTTCTTGCTTGTATCTCTCTTCTTGTACATATTCATTGCTTTGTATATGCAGACAAAGTAGAGCTTCAAATAAATGTGTAGACAGTCTGTTTTTGTAGCCCATTTTTTCTTTGATTGATCAGCTAATCAACCAGATCAACTAATTCTAGGCCCCTTTTTGCCCATTTGTTCTTTTGCGTTCATGCTCCTCAACATTTTCTTTTGCTTGTTTTCTTTGATTGATCAGCTCATCAACCAGATCAACTAATTCCAAGTCCCTTTTGCCCATGTTTTCTTTTGCGTTTATGCTCCTCAACTTTTTTTTTTGCTTGTTTTCTTTGATTGATCAGTTGATCAATCAACCAGATCAGCTAATTCTAGGCGCCATTTTGCCCATTTTTTCTTTTGCATTTTTGCTCCTCGATTTTTTTTTTGCTTGATCAGCTGATCAATCAACCAGATCAGCTAATTCTAGGCCTCATTTTGCCCATTTTTTCTTTTGCTTTTTTGCTCCTCGATTTTTTTTTTGCTTGTTTTCTTTGATTGATCAGCTGATCAATCAACCAGATGAGCTAATTCCATGCCCCTTTTTGTCCATTTTTTCTTTTGCGTTTTTGCTCCTCAGCTTTTTGTTGCTTGTTTTATCTGGATGATCAGCTAATCAATCAACCAGATCAGCTAGGTCCATGCCCTGTTTTGCCCCTTTTTTCTTTTGCATTTTTGTTCCTCATCTTTTTTCTTCTTCTTGTTTTCTTTGATTGATCAACTAATCAATCAACCAGATCAGGTAATTCCAGGCCTTGTTTTGCCCCTTTTTTCTTTTGCGTTTTTGCTCCTCAGCTTTTTTTTTCTTGTTGTTTTCTTTGATTGATCAATTGATTAATTGACCAGATCAACTCATTCTAGGCCCCTTTTTGCCCATTTGTTCTTTTGTGTTTATGCTCCTCAGCTTTTTTCTTCATCTTATTTTCTTAGATTGATCAACTTGATCAATCAACCAAATCGATTAATCCCAGGCCCCTTTTTGCCCATTTTTTCTTTTGCATTTATGCTCCTCAGCTTCTTTTTTTGCTGCCTATTTTCTTTTCTGATTGATCAGCTGATCAATCAAACCAACTCAGCTAATTCCAAGCCCCGTTTTTTCTTTTGCGTTCATGCTCCTCAGCGTTTTGTTTTCTTGTTTTCTTTGATTGATCAGCTGATCAGTCGACCGGATCAGCAAGTTCCACGCCCCTGTTGCCCGTGTTTTCTTCTGCATTTATGCTCCTCGGCTTTTTCTTCTTCTTTTTCTCCTTCTTGTTTTCTTCGATTGAGCAGCGTGATCAATCAAACCACAGATCGCCAGATTCCATGCCGCGATTTGCCCGTTTTTTTTCTCTTGCGTTCGTGCTCCTCAGCATTGTTTCTTGCCTGTGTTCTTTTGATTGATCAGCCTGATCAAGTAATTAATTTCCAGGCCTCTTTCTACCCATTTGTTTCTTCTGCGTTTTGGCTCCTCAGCTTTTGTTTGCGTTTTGCGTTTTGTGCTTTTTTCTCTCCGTGTTCAGCTTTGTTTTGCGTTTTGCGTTTTTGTGCTTTTTTCTCTGTGTGTTCAAACAAATTCCCTTCGAAGAAGACGAAGACGAAGACGAAGACGAAGAAGACGAAGAAGAAGACGAAGACGAAGACGAAGACGACGAGAGCTTGCGACAGTCGAGACGAGAGCG
>JBBBWG010002404.1:0-10334 GCA_037176905.1 Azolla pinnata
GATGGTGGCGATGGTGGCGATGGTGGCGATGGTGGCGATGGTGGTCAGATGTTGTAATTCCATATAACAGCTTCAAACTTAATAGTTCATTTTATGTGTATCGCAGCGTCGCCGCCGCCGCCGCCATCAACAGCAACGCCATCGCCGCCGCCGCCGCCGCCGCCATCGCCATCGCCATCGCCGCCGCCGCCGCCTGCGTCGAGCAGCTCCAGCAACGCCACCTGCGACTCCGCATGGGAAGCTCTGAGCGCCGCCTGCTCCAGCGACAGCAATCTCACCGTCTGCTGCGCCCAGCTCTCCATCTCCTTGAGCGCTACCCCCGACTGCTACTGCGGCTTCAGCAGCATCAACGTCACCGTCTTCTACTCCTTGGTCGCCCCCGCCGCCTGCGATCTCGACGTCCCCGCCACCGTCGCGACGTGCCTCAGCAGTAAGCTTCCAAACCATTGTATGATTGTCTTATATGCCCTCCGATCATCATCATCATCCACCGATCCTGTCGACAGACGATGCCGCCAGTGATTAGTGACGATCAGGCTTCCTGGGTTCATGAATCGATCCGATCGGACGACGATCGCGGCCTTCCCCCGGCCGCCATCTGTCTCGGATCGAATCGAATCGAATCGATCGATCGAACCGATGGTCGCGTGCCGATTGTTTTATGTCAATCTAGTGTAACCGATGATGCGTTGCCTGCAACAACAACATCGATCTCGATCGATCGCGGGCCCGATGCCCATCCGCGCGATGCGATTGCTTTGCGAACGAAAACGCGTTAAGCAACGAGGGGACTGGTAGTTTAAAGGCAGGCACGGATCGATCGTTGGAAAATTGTGGGTTTTGATCGCCAGGTTTTACGCCGCCGCCGCCGCCGCCGCCGCCGCGAGCATCACCGCCGCCACCCGCGACAACCACCCGCTCACCGCCACCGCCCGCAACAGCTGCTAGCTTGTCTCCTCCTCCTCCTCCTCCTCCTCCTCCGACTCCTCCTCCGCCACCGCCGCCGAGATCTCTCATCAACAGCGCCCCCGACTCCTTGCGCATCGGATCGACGCCCCTTGCTCTCCTTCTCCAGCTTCTCGTCACCGTGCTCGTCGCACTCATCGCGTGCTAAAACCCGTTACAGCCCCCCCAGCCAATAATCGTATAATCGTCCATGCGACGACAACATGTTCCATCATCATTCGCATGCTCCGTTGCATCGACTCCCCCCCTAATTTCACGAGAATCGCGCCGATTCCCTGTACATTCCCCGTGTATAATCGGATTGCCCGAATGTATAAGATTGTTACATGAATATTATTCTCCAGGTATCAGATATTCTCATTGGGACTCTCTCTCTCTCTCTCTCTCTCTCTCTTTAATCCTGAACAAGTACCTCTGATGGGCCACAAGTTTCTGGGTTTTGCTAGGATTTATGTTGCCTCGGAAGCATGGTGCATAAATGGGTTGATCTCTTTCTTTCGTTCTCCTATTTCTTTGTATAACGTTTCTAGATAGAAAGGACCAGGATTGTACGTAGTGGCTTGAGATAG
Source organism: Azolla pinnata (assembly GCA_037176905.1). Classification (NCBI taxonomy): domain Eukaryota; kingdom Viridiplantae; phylum Streptophyta; class Polypodiopsida; order Salviniales; family Salviniaceae; genus Azolla; species Azolla pinnata. The sequence continues at coordinate 1,536 of JBBBWG010002404.1, forward strand.
TGATATAGTCACAATTGTGAACTCCGCTCTACGAGTTTATTAGATTTCTAATGAAGAATATTTTGATTTTGGTAGAAAAAGAAGAAGTCTTTGCAATGATAGTCAATTGATTGGGACTTTGGGCCTCCCAACAGCGTGTCAGGAAAAAATTGTCTAGCTCTGTGGTGCCGATTGTCATGGACAGATGGAGCCGAGCAGATCAATCCTGCACCGACATTATAAAGTCTAATCTTAATCTTGATTATTCCTTATTATCAAGATTGGACGATCTTATCACGGCTCGTGGAGTCCCTACTGCGTTCAATCGCCCATTTGCTTTTCGAAAGCCGAAACCCCTAAACTGGAAAGCCTTCTGCTTTACTTTGTTGCGAAACAAGGCACATTCAAAGGAAGACCGCGGGTTGCAGCAATCGTCAAGGATGTTTACAGACATCGCGGAGACAAACGCGGGCTTCATCTCGAAGTCAATGAGAGATAGAGACAAAAAAAAAATATATTGGCCACAGACTGTAGAACTGAGGATCTGTTCCAGTTCTCGTGCCGCGACACGGCAAGTCAGTAGTACCTTCTGCCGACTAAACCAGAATGGGGCTCCAGAAACCGGGACCCATGCTTCGGAACCTTGCCATCGCAAAGAAAACTGAAGGAATCGACACAAACCATCTGCATCATCGGAAGAAGCAAGAGGTCGATTGCGGGAAACCGAAACTCTGGCAAGTGGCCAAGCTCCCGGGGCGTACGCATACATGAAGACATGAATGCATGCATACATACATGCACGTATGTGTGGGCTTGCGTATGATGCATCCATGTGCCGGTCTGTGTATGTATGCATGCATGCATGTGTGAGCTTGTGTATGCATGCATGTGCTGGTATGTGTATGTATGCATGCATGCATGTGTGGGCTTGGGCTTGTGTATGCATGCATGCATGCATGTGTGGGCTTGTGTATGCATCCATGCTCCTCTGTGTATGCATGCATGCATACATGCACACATGAATGCATACATGCATGTATGTGTGGGCTTGTGTATGCATCCACGTGCTTGTCTGCGTATGCATGCATGCCTGCATGCTGTAGGCTTGTGTATGCATCCATGTGCAGGTCTGTGTATGCATCCATGCATGCACATATGTATGCATGGATGAGTGCATGTGGGCGAGGGTGCATGCATGCATGGATGCGTGGGATTGTGTATGCATGGATGTATCATGCATGCATGCATGTGCTGATGGATGCATGCGCATGCATGCATGGGTGCATGGATGCGTGCGTGCGTGTATGTGTGTCTGCATGGATGCATGTGCTTGCATGCACGTATGCACATGCGCGTACGCATGCATCATGTGTGCGTGCATGCTCATACGCGCATGCATGCAGACACACATACACGCACAAATGCATCATGCATGCATCCATGCACTGACCAACACATGCATGCATGCGTTGGCATGTGCAGGCATGCATGCATGCATGTGTTGGCATGTGCAGGCATGTATGCATGCATGTATGTGGAGCATGCGTCTCGCAGGTGAGGAAAGTCCTGAGTCTCTGGCTATGGCGGAGCAGAGCTCTGAGTCTGCGTCGCGGAGCTTCCTTCTGCGTCCCGATCCGCGCAGCTCCCGATCCCGGCGATGCCGTTCCCGCTGATCATCCCCACTGCGGGAGCACCATGGCGCTTCTGCTTCGTCGGCAGCAGCAGCAGCAGCAGGAGCTTCGCCGTCGCAGCAGCGATGGCGGATACACCTTCGTCGTCGTCGTCGTCGTCGTCGTCGTCTTCATCTCCCTCCTCATCGCTCCCGTCGCAGCGACGGCCGCTGCGGAAGGGATCAGAGCAGCGCCAAGCGGAGAGCCGCCGGATCTGGCCTGCCGCGAGGCGACGCCCTCGTCCAAGACGGTGATAAGCTACACGGATCTGCACGCCTGCGTCTTCGGCCACAGGTACGCGCTCTCGGTGCCATGTCTGCTGGGGTTCGTGGCGCTGTCGTTCTACGTGCTGGCGAGCACGGCGCAGGCGCACTTCACGCCTGTGGTGTCGAGAATGTCGGAGCTTCTGGACCTGTCGCCGAGCACGGGAGGGGTCACGCTGCTTGCCCTGGGGAACGGAGCTCCTGATGCCTTCACCTCTGTCGCAGCCGTCTGGGCTGAGAATTCTCGCCTGGGCCTCGGGGCCATCGTCAGCGCAGGCCTCTTCGTCTCCGCCTTCGTCGTCGGCTTCGTCGCCCTCGCGTCTTCCCCGAGCAACTTCAAGCTCAACCCCTTCAACTTCCTCCGCGATGTCTGCTTCTACACCGTCGCCGTCGCGCTCATGTTCTGGACCTACCTCCGCGGCGAGGTCCATGCCTGGCAGGCCATCGCCCTCGTTTCGATCTATGTGCTCTTCGTCGCGGCGGTCTTCGCCATGGATCGCAGCAGCAAGCGCGGCGGCCGCCGCAATGCCGTGCTCAAGCTGTCCCGATCGTGCTTATTGCTGGACAGGTTGGAGCTCGATCGCAATGTGGAAGAGGAGGAGGAGGAGAAATGTGGTGTGGTGCTGAACCACGAGGGTGACAATGGAGATAGGAACGGCATCGATCTCGACACGAATGGACGGGGAAGGTTTGGAGATATCAGAGGCATCGATCTCGACCATGGCGGAGAGGTAGATATGGAATCGGGCGAGGTTTTAAAGGCGGTTAAGCGTGATGGAGAGGCGCCCGCTGAGGGCCATCACCAGGACAAAGAGGCAAAAGACCCTTCCAGGGTTCTCAGGACCCTTGCCTGTTCGTTGTTCTATTGCGGAGGACAATGCAACGACTCCTCCTCGAGCAACTGCGATCAAACCTTCAAGGTAAAGGTGTAGTTCCTGTCTTCTTATACAAAAGGCAAAAGGTTCATACTTGGGTTTAGATGTCTTATATAAAGAAGTGGGTTTTTCCTCCCACTTCCTGTGGATTAGGGTTACACCTACTGGGAACTCGACACCCTTGGGCAATGCTAGTTTATGTTTCATGCAAAGCTACAAACCTAAGACGTCACCATGCTGCCATTTGGAAAATGTATGGCTATGTACTCCCTTTGAGACAAAGGCCATCTTTGTGAAGCCAGCTGCTTACATGAAAGCTGAAAAACCAGTACTCGCCATGCTGTTGTTGTATGGATGACCACTCCCTTTCAGAGAAGGCTGTATTAGTATATAACCAGATGTGTGCAGTGCATGACTACTCCTTTAGATAGAGGTAAGGCAATTTCATAACCAGATAAAGGCTGTGAAGCTCAAAACTAACAGTTGTCGTGCCTTCATTGTTTGACAACTCCATTTCTGAGATCAGGTAATCTTATGACCAGATATGTTTGCATAAAGCATCAAAAGCTTATTTTTGTAAGTGAGATGACGGTGCACATCTCTTTTCGAATGCGATTCAAACTTTGCGACAATGGTGCTTCCTTTCCCATTCTAGGTGTCTTGGTGTTGATGTCGGTTGCACGTTTGTGTTTGGCACCCACACATTTTCCTGTAGCTGCATTGCATTTTGTAGCTCATGATTGATGCGCAAAGGTACGATGATAAGATCGAATTCGATTGTCTGCAGGTTCAATGGCTCTGGCAGCTGCCTGTCGAGGTCGCGCTCCGGTCAACCATCCCGGCAGTGAATCCATCGCAATGGAATCGGGCCTATGCCTCCGCCAACCTCGTCTTGTGCCCTTTGATCCTCCTGTACATAGTGAGGTCGGCGATCTCTCCGTACAAGAAGATGGTGTTCGTGGTGCCGGGGGTCGATTTCCCACTATGGTCCTTGGTCCTATTGCAGGGCACCATTCTAGCTGCCGCATACTTCGTCTTCACAAAGGAGCCGCCCAAGGAGGAGCTCCCGATCGTAGTGGTGTCTGCGTTTGTGATGAGCGTGTTTTGGATCTCGTTCGTGGCTGGCGAATTGGTGGGCTGTTTAGAGGCACTTGGGGTTTTGCTCAAGCTCCCCCCAGCTCTGCTTGGCCTCACAGTGCTCGCCTGGGGGAACTCGATCGGCGACTTGGTGGCCGATGTGGCTGTGGCTAGGGCAGGTCAACCTGCAATGGCTATGGCAGGTTGCTTCGCAGGGCCCATGTTCAATATGCTTGTCGGCTTCGGCCTTGCGCTCGCTGTGAAAACAAGCCGTACCTACCCCAAACCCTACATCCTCGAGTACAACCCCAGCATCGTCGTCGCCTTCTTCTTCCTCTTCGCTAGCTTGGTCGGCTCCCTGGTTGTCGTCGCCTGCAACAAGTTCCGGGTACCCCGCCTCTGGGGCTTTTGGTTGATCGGCTTGTACATAGCATTCGTTCTTGTCAGCATCTCCAACTCTAGCTAGAGCTCTCGATTCCGAGCCAAGCAATGGTTGCTGGTGTTGCGAGTGTATAACGACCAACAAACAAACCGACAAACGCCTCGGGATGTGGTTTTCGATGCTTTCGATGCTCGAGGATCTTCTCGGGCTTTGAAAAGAATCCTTGTATTCTTTCCCGGAAGGTAACAGACTGCCTTCCCTCCTTAATTCATTTCTTTCTTTCAAACTATTGATCTGTCTATCTCAAACCCCCAGCACAATTGGATGTCTGATTTCTGTTGTGTACTCAAAAAAGGGTTTGAAATCCTTTTTGCTGGTTGTTATCGAGTTCTCAGTGTTCCATGTTCTCAAATGTTTTGAATCCTTTGCATATGGGTTGTTAATCATATTCTTGATGTCCAGCAAACATTGAAAACCTTGTGGAATGTGGGGTTGCTACAGATTGTTCATATTTTTGGTCCCATTCAATAAAAATGGAAGTTAATTTTCCTGCATATGGTTTTCTGAACTCAAAAGCCCTCATCATAATTGACATATCTGTGGGCCTATTTGCCCATGTGTAGTTAAAAATGATCATTTGTATGTCCCATGAACCACTGCAGCAGCAACTGCACGCAACTGTTGGATTGAATGGTCTTGGCGAATCCCGAGAAAATAAACATGTCAAACGGCGAGAGAGTATTGCGACGTAGAGCACATGCGCAATTTGGTGCTAGTGTTCCTGTTTTTTGTAAATCTGCCTCAGCACAACACGCAATATCTTCTCTGAAGAATGTACCTCACAATTGCTGCAAGAAGTTAGTTAACCCACCAAGTCAGAGAACATGGACATATTCAATGTCCAAATGGCATTCTGTGTTCTCATCTACATCTGCAACTACAATTGTCATTCCAAACTATAGTTATTTATAGAACAAAGCTTAAATGCCATCTCTACCATTTAAGGAAAAGAGAATACAACATACTGTGCTAGTAGTATTTACCAAATACTGTGAATATAACAGAGTCCCATGTTCATCAGTTTACCATATCTAGCCAGCATTTACCATCCCCATCAATGATATAAGGAATCTAAATTGAACGATTCACCATAAGATGTTGACACTTTATAAATCAGAAGAAAGGTCGCATTTACAACCACAACAAAGCTCTCAGTAGCTCAAATTCGTTATTGGCAATGTAGCTGTAACACATGAAACTGATACTTTGCGCTTTATTTTATCCACATTATTGGATGGAATCGGAACACAGATATGATCGAATGCCCTGCTCGTTGCAATGAAATGAGGTCATGGATTTTCTTGCCAATAGCCCTAGCAGAAGTGCAACGTCTCTTCGGGTCCTCATTCTGGCACCAATTTCTCAGCTTCTGCTCGTATGGAATCGAAAAGAGCAGTAGAGAGATAGCGCTCACCAAAGCTAGGAAACACCACCTACATATTCAAATGATCGATAATGTCACAATGCTACAAAACTAAAAACCATATGTATGGATGAAGTAATCAAATATAATATAGGCATACATAATCAATTTAACAGATTGAGCCCCAATGTTTCTTGCATGGGCTCAGTAATACTAAAAAATGCTAAATACTATCTTTAGCTTTAACTCACAGTGATAAGCTTTCCAGCATTTTCTGGTTTCTTTGCGAGCTGAACTGCAGCAACTGCAGCCGCCCCGGATGAAATACCTACCTGGTATTATAAAGTCAAAGATCCTCAAGATTTAGCCCCTATCCACGATACAAAATAAGAAATGATAGAAATTAAAAATAAGTATCTATAAAGAAGAGAAAGTAGCCTACCAAAAGGCCTTCTCGAAGGGCAAGTTGCTTCGCCATTTCAATAGCTTCAGCACTGGAAACCTATTTATTGAATGTATATGCCAACTCTTGGTATCTATCCTCCCATAATCATGAGAATGGAAACTACAACAACTCGTGATGTTTGCTACATCCCCATATTATATTGTATTCTTCACTTTCTAATTTCTCTAAATAAGTACATACATCTCATCATTCAACCCTTGTTGCAGACATGAACAAACCTGGATGACTCCATCAAGAATATCCACATCCAAAATGGCTGGAACAAAACCAGCACCAATGCCCTGAATCTTGTGGGGACCTGATCAAGGACCATACAATACACATCAGCTATTTGACACAATATTACATACAAAACATGTATTAATATTGATAATCAGGTTCACCTGATTTGCCTCCAGATATCACTGGACTCTCTGATGGTTCCACTCCGTAAATCTTCAAACAAAATGAATAACGATAAGTTGACCAGGAAACCGATCTTGAAGAGAAGGTTATATAACAGGCTTAGAGATAAATTATACAGTTCTTCAAAACTCCTTTCAGTTCTCTTTGTTTTCTTTGTTGGAGGGTTGTATCATAGTGGCAGGACAAAACATCTATTAATACAGGCACTCGGATTCAAATTTCTCACGTGCACAACCTATGTAGAGGTTGAATGCATGACCTCCTCATGTCTGCTACGGGCTATGTCTGCTACCTCGAAACATTCTGGTAAGAAATGACTCGTCACTAAGTTTGCAAATACTAATGATATCACATTATTATCACCTTTATATTGGGGTTCTGTTCTTTCAGAAAGCGGCCTGCACCAGTTACTGTACCTCCTGTACCAATTCCTGAAACAAGAATATCAATTTTCCCACCAGTGGCTTTCCAGATTTCAGGCCCAGTGGTTTCAAAATGTATCTGTCAAATCATAAGAGCCACAAAGATACACCACTGAATTATCGGTAACATGGACAACCATAGACTAGTTTGAATGCACCCAGTCAAATTAAATACCAAACAGATGAGACATTTGATTAGAAATTGGCTTAAACCTTGGGATTCGCTGGGTTTTCAAATTGTTGGAGCATAAATGAATCTGGCTCTTTCGCCAGGATTTCTTCTGCTTTCTGGATCGCTCCTTTCATGCCTTTGGCAGGATCAGTCACAATAACATCAGCACCAAAAGCTTTCAGCAACACTCTGCGCTCCATACTCATGGATGATGGCATTGTGAGGATTAGTTTGTATCCTTTCGATGCAGCGATAAAAGCGAGACCGATTCCAGTATTTCCACTTGTTGGCTCAACAAGCACGCTCTAAAACAGCATACAGTTAAGAGAATATAGTTTAATTTTATTACAAGAATCGTGTCCCTTAGCATGGAAAATAGATATGACATCAACCTTTCCTGGCACAATGAGCCCCTTGGCTTCAGCATCCTCAATCATGCTCTTTCCAATCCTAAAACCCATAAAAATAGCTAGTCAATACAAATACCAAAGATTGTTTCATCGTCATCTGTTTTGTTAGATCTCAACTTTCTATTCAACTTTCTGGAATGGGATTTTGAGATTTTTGCTACAGCTGCTTTGGAAGATTTCTGTTACACATTCCCCAACGTTTTGCGAATATGTATATAAATTTGACCTGTCATCGACTCATCAGTGTGGAATCCAGGGTATGATTACTCCGACTCTTTTGGGACCCTAAATTATGAGTATGTATGCAAACATGTCTGTATTGATCGTTGAGAGATGCGATACCCTAAAGAGTAAACCTTGAAACGATTTCATACCTATCTTTTACACTGGAGCATGGCTCCAAAGACTCCAGCTTGGCAGCAACAATACCCACCGATCCTTCAGTTACTTTATGAAGATAAACCATGGGCGTGCCGCCAATGAGCTATCCATAAAACAACATAATGGGCAATAATAATCTCCGTTAAGAAAGTAAAAGTCTGGAATCCATGGAATTTACCAAATCGAAGTAAAATACCCTGGAATTTTTCCTTTATTTCCCCATCGATGCCCTAATTTCTGCATGATTCCAGCCAGAGTAGCAGAAAGAAAAGAAATCGAAAGACGAAGCATGACAACGAAGAAGCAGGCAAAAGGTTGTGCGGAACGAAAGCACGTGTGAGGAAATTGCAGCTACAAACGGGGCCTCTTATTCGCAGAAATCGGGAAAAAGGAAGCGGTTTAGAAAAATCCGGAGGATGGAAAACCAGACAGAAATCTTCGGGATTTTAAACGGGAGTCTGGATGAGGGGGGAGGGGAGGGGGAATCGGGCAAAACAAGCGGTCTGCGTGGAGCTTGAGAAGATTGGAAATGGGATAATTTGGGTGGAGGCTGAAGAAGAAGAAGATCGAAGCTGTGAGATGGTCTTTGGATGCAGCTTTGATGCAGGAAGAAGAGGAAGAAGAGGAAGAAGAGGAAGAAAGAAGAAGGGCAGAAACCTGGGTGATATCGTGAGCGATGGTAGCACCTTGGATCGCCATCGCCACTCTCTCTGTCTCTCTCTGTCTCTCTCTCTCTCTCTCTGTCTCTCTCGGGAACAGAGCAATGCTCTTCTCTCTGCCTGAAGGAATATTTCCTTAATGACTCTAATTAGTGCTAATGCTTGTGATTAGGAGTTGCTAATTAAGCTGATTAGGGTGGTTAATAAGAAAAGCC
>JBBBWG010002404.1:11819-33324 GCA_037176905.1 Azolla pinnata
CTTAAACACCTAGCTTTCCAGATATGCCAGATTGTACAATTTGACAGTAATATTCACAATTCCAACCCGGCTCCATCAAAAAAACATTGTCAAGCATATGCACCATGGAAATCCGACGAATGCTTCTGTTCGGTATAGAGATAGCTTTGGTACTTCACAATCTTGAACCATAGAAAAACACATTTTCTCTCCGACGACATCCATACTACATAGCCCCATGCAACATTGAATATGCAAGCCATGACCATGCAACATCCTCATTACTCTTTCCCAAGTTCCTTTCTGCATGAAAAACAGTCCCGTTGTATCGATTCTGAAGCTTTTTTTTTTTTCCAAAATAATATCCTTCCATTAGTTAGTCCAAATTTATCGATTCTGAAGCTATACCGCATTCTAAAACATAATGTGGAAGAAGAGGGTATCAAGATAAACACTCTTTAACAGGCACTGCTCTATGCATTAATAACCAACGAAAATGTCCCAAAAACCTTCTGCGTCTGTAGCTTGCAGAAGTATGCATCCATGCATCATGCACATTAGCGTAGCCACGCATGCATCCATGCATAGATATAGCCACACATACGTACATGCATCCGACGCGCATGCATGCATGCATCGAACATGTATCTCCATGCATTGCACGCATACATACAAGCGCGCACATGCATGCATGGATACGATGGTGCACATGCAAGCACGGGCATACCCATGCATGCATGCATGCATGCGCATCGCCGCGCATGCGCACGGTGTGCATGCATGCCATCCATGCATGCATGCACACAAGCATCCATACACATGCATGTGAATGCATGCACACCGACGCGCATGCCTCATGCGGATGTGATGTGCGTGCGTAGAGACGCATACACATGCATGCGCACATGCAAACAAGCGCGCATGCATCATACGTGCATCCAGGCATGCGCACATACGCACGCATACATACATACTGACGATGTGCATGCATGCATACATACATGCATGCATGCATGCATGCACGCACACATCCATACATCGCCGCCTGCAGGAGCTTCGTCGTCGTCGTCGCCGACGCAGAGCGAGGCCGCAGAGCGACAACAGATTCTGAGCAGGCGGCGACACGCGCAGAGAGGTCCTCCCTCCGCATTCTAGGGTTTCCGCCTGTCATCATCTCGCCTTGCTCCGAGTATCTTCTGCAGCGGGCAGAGGGCAGAGGAAGCGGGAGGAAGGGCGGAGAGGAGAGAGATGTCGGGGATGGGCGATGGCTACGTGGGGACGGCCCAGGATGCTGCCCGCATCCGCCGCCTCGAGAAGCAGCGAGAGGCTGAGAGGAAGAAGATCGAGGAGCTCAAGAACAAGTCCTCTGGCGGCCAGACAGGTCTCCTCCAGTTCGGTTCCAGCACCTCCGAGGTACCCCCCCCCGTTTCAAGTTCTTCTCATCTCTGCTCCCAGCTCAAATTGCTCTCTAGGCTCCAAAGCTTCCTCCTTTTTTATCTTAAGTCTGTGCGTCGTCTTCTTTCTAGAATTTGATGGGAGGGAGGGCTACATGTTTTGGTTTTCGATCGTTTGCTTGCTCAGAGGTTCGAGATTTCTGTTTTTCGATGTAGATTCTGGAAACTGCATTCAAGAAGGAAACCGTCGGCTTAGTCACGCGGGAGCAGTATGTAGAGAAGGTATTTACTCTGTTTCGTCGAATATTTCTTTTGATATGTGTGTGTATTATGCTTGCGGATATACTGCTGGATTAGTGTATTGCGCGATCGGAGTTACTGCGGTGATTCTCAATGAAGATGAGAGTGGATGATTGCGGGAATATAATGATTTTTTCGCTTGCTGGAAGCGCGTACGAATGAATCGCTTTGTTGGCCCTGTTGCCTTCCCTGTACATCAAATTGTGGCTCTGCATACATGGTGCCTGCTTTTCACATGCTTAGTAAAGGTCTATGTCGTGGTGATGATCACTACCTTTAGGTCCCCGGACCTATAATTCACACCAAGTCCCAGTTTCGTTTCTGACAATGCACTCATGCTAACTTTCTTCCAATCTTCTTCTCACCCGAAAACTGTTTACACAACAGCAATGCATCCAAGAGCTTGTAGGAACCTGACCTGGTGGTCAGTATGTACTTTCAAAACTTAGATCAGCACATAGAGCTGATTCTCATGGGAGTCCAATCTGGTTGCAATCTCGATTTCGCATCATAAAATCATCAATATCGAATTCCCTGCTTGACATTTCTAGCTGTCTGCTATGCTAGACGCAGTTTCTGCTCTGCTTGATTTGGGCATGTCCACAAACAATACCCAGCCTGTCTCCTGTGCCTGGATCTTCTCCACTAAAGTGCATGTTGATTAACAAATGCACACCACCATTTCTCAAATCTGCTAGTGTGTTGGAAATGGAAAAGCCACATACAGTTGATTGACACAGATTAATGCAGAAACAATGGAGACAGCATGGATTTAGATTGCAAAGCTAAAGTGATGTAGAATCGGCTGTAATAAGGGAAGTTAAGCCTGTGAAGTCCAATAATTATTCTGTAGAATTTTAGAGTTTGTTATTGGTTCATGAACCTTGTTGGGAGAAAGAAAACATTTTTTGGTCGTGAGTAAAGAATCAGATAGTGATAGAATGCATCGATGTTTCTTTTTTGTAGCGTGTCAATTTGCGCAGCAAGATTGAAGAGGAAGAGAAAGAGAAGCAACAAAAACTTGCCCAAGAGTAAGTGAAATTCATGTTGCTGTATACAATCAATTGTTGTTATCATGTAGGTATCAATAAAAGGCCTAAATGATTAATTAGGGAAGAGGAGAAACTGCTTCTTAAGCGCAAGAAGAGGAGAGCAAAGGGGCCGTCACGATTATCGTTTGTTGATGATGTGGATGGTGAAACGGATGAGGAGGATAACGGAGGCAATGGTATGGATCTTAAGGTTTTTTCAGTGGATTAGGCTTAAATCAAGGAATCGTACACAAACCTAAATTCAAGATTTCTGAGTTGAAACTGATTTCATGGCCGAATGCTCTGTAATCAATCAGAAAATAAAGTTTAGGATTGTTATAAAGAAGATCGATATGTAGATAGAATCAAGTGTGAATACTTTTGGAATTACGGAAATTTGTGTTCCAGAAAATGAGGAACCTAAGCGGAGCAAACTTGGGAAGTTTGGAAAGGATCCAACGGTTGAAACTGGCTTCCTGCCGGACAGGTATGCATTCTGTTCTTCAGTTTTTACTGCCATATGCACGATTAAATCCAAGAGAACTGACATTTGAAATTTATGAAAATGGAGGATAATATATCAGGGAGAGGGAAGCAGAAGAGCAAGCAGAGCGTGAACGCCTACGAAAGCAATGGCAGAAAGAGCAAGAACGCATCAAAAGTAAGGAAACAAAAAGAAGTTGTGATCCTTGCGTGTATTCTGAGTTCTGGTATTTATTATGCAAAAATAGATGCATTTATAGATGAGCTACTGGAGATCATTTACATTATAGATGAGCCACTGGAGATCATTTATGCATTTGATATACTTATGCATTTATAGATGAGCCACTGGAAATCACTTACAGCTATTGGGATGGTGCTGGGCATCGGCGAGTAATACAGGTGTTTGCTCAAGCTCTTTATATTTGGAAATGTGTAGTCTTACGTTGTCATAAACAGTTTCCTAGAGAGCAGATCCTCTTTTCCTTATTTAAACCAGGTGCGTAAAGGAGATACAATAGCAGAATTCCTACGGTCTGTTCAGCAGCAACTTGCTTCGGAGTTCAGAGAAATAAGGACTGCATCGGTGGAAAATCTTCTGTATATTAAGGAGGATTTGATAATCCCACATGTAAGGAAGTAAAAAAAAAAAATTGTTTTTGTGTGGGAAATCTTTTGATTTTTCACACACAGGATACATTCAAAATTGTTTAATTGATAGTATTTTCTTCAATCTGTATTACAGCAACACTCTTTTTATGAGCTGATAATCAATAAAGCAAGAGGCAAGAGTGGACCGGTATTGTTAGCCTTCACACACTTCTGTTGGGTGAAAAGCTCCAAACCTAATCCGATTGTTTTCATTGGCAGCTATTCCATTTTGATGTGCATGAAGATATCCGAACAATTGCTGATGCAACCATTGAGAAAGATGAGGTAATCAATGTGGATTCGACAAGTACGAGATTCATGTTTGAAGTTCATGCTGTATTAAAAGATTTTCTTGGTGCTCAGATGGAGCTTCTGATTTGTGTCTGGATTTGTTGCAGTCACATGCAGGCAAGGTTGTAGAGAGACATTGGTATGAGAAAAACAAACACATTTTCCCCGCTTCAAGATGGGAGGTATTTGGCGTCTTTTGTTTGGTATATCTAGAAGCTCTTGTTTTGTTTCTTTAATTGTGACTGTGTACATGGCCTGCCTACAGATATATGACCCAACGAAAAAATGGGAACGGTACACAATACATGGTGATTAGGGTAGAATGAGCAAGATTTGCATGTAATTGCCAAGAGGCATTTTTAAAGGAACCAAGTAGATTCCATAACATGATTAAAGTGGCTGTACAATCTTATTCTGGCTCTTCGAGAATTGTAGACCTTTTCATTTTTGTACTCGTTTGCAGTCTATGCTTATCATGATGAAACTGTTCTTCCAATGAGAAATGCAAAAAATGGTTTTATGTTACTGGATTGCATGTGAACGTTCCGCTTCATTTCAAATCCAAAACATTCTACGAGTAAGAAAATATGTAAAAACAGAGAACAAAAGATTTGGATAGTAAGAAGAAGAAGAAGAAGAAGATGTGAACTAAGTGAGCAGCCGACGCGAATCACAGCATTTCCAAGCACCAATTTCGCATGTTGTAGATGAACAAATGAGATTTGGATGGCGAGATGTGAGCAAATCGCAGCATTTTCAAACACCGATTGCGCACAAACTTCGTCTTACATCAATCTACATGCCTTATGAGCAATCACCTCTTCTTTTTTCTTTCTATTGCCTTGTTCTTTCAATCAGCCAACGCACAACATCAACTATACGATCATCTGTTCACAAAGCATTGAATTGTTGTAATCTGTGGGTGTTTGACATTGAATTTAGACACCGAGAGAGAGAGAGAGGGGGGGGGTATTTGGGCAATTTAGATAGCTATTGAAAGAGAGAGAGAGAGAGGGGTATGTGGGCGATTTTGGTTTCGCCCTTTTCCCTCTTCTTCTTCCTTCAGGAAGGAATAGAAGAAAGATTCGAGAAAGAAAATCACACGCAAATTCTGTTTGGACTGTCCTAGCTCCACGAAACCGTCTCTGCAAACGCCTGATTTCTTCCTCAGATCTGATCCCGCCCCTGCAGGCTGCCCCCTCAGACAGCCCTAATTCGTCGACTCATCAGATCGCCTCCGGTTCCCCAGCAAAACCTCTCGCCCACTCGCTCATCCAATCGATCTCTTCTGCAAATCCTGATCTTGTTATCCCCCTCCCAGCCCATACGGATCAGACATATTGCTGTATGCCCTAAATCTTGTCCGGCGTCGGCAAACGCCTCAATCAAGCGAAGCTGCGGGGTATCTAGCTTGTCTTTCTTCTTTCTTTCTTTTCTTTTTACTTTTTTCAAACAGGGTGAAGCTCCGCACATCAAACGATGGAAACCGGAAACGCCATGAGATTCGTGGAAGAAGAGAGCCATGGCTGGACCATCTTGAGCACGGCAGAAGGTGAGGATCTAGTCTCTTCCTTGGCCCTAAGAAAGGAAGACGTATCTAGAGAGGAGGCAAGGGATGGTGCTGGTGACGATGGCGATCAGGAGGAGGAGGAAGACTACCAGGAATTGGGAGAGGTTAAGAAAGGTGAAGATGGCCCGATGTTAGCGCAAGGAAAACGGGTTTTCGATTCGGAAAGTGCAGATTTCAAGGATAAAGAGAGATCCCCGTTTGATGGCGTTACAAATGCTCATGTTGCTGATGGCGTTGCTGATGGCGTTGCTAATGGCGATAGCGATGGTGAGGATGAGAATTTTGCTTCCCACATAGGAGACCCTTATATTGGTGGACAGAAGAACTCGCCATGGAAGAAGCTTAACCCAAATGAAGAAGAAGAGGAAGAAGAAGATGATGATGATGATGATGATGATGGTGAAGAGGATGAAAGGAAGAAAGGGGATCTGGAAGGGCATCTGAATAACAAGAATGGATGTGTTTTCTGGAGAGCCTCCTTCTTCGCAACCCTAGGCTTCTTAGGCTGGGTCATCATCAACAACACATTCAATGGCGGAAGCGGGAAAGATCTGCGATGCATGAAATTGCATCCTTGCGCGATCAAAGGAGGAGGTGCACATCATGTGCTCGATTCTGTCTGAAGTCGGATCGATCTGTATATCCATCTTTGTCATCGTCGTCGTCATGGCATCGGACAGAGATCAGACAGGGATCGTTGTTCCCCAAAGCTTCTCCATGGCTAATTACTAGAGTTCAGGTATATATCTAGCTACATATCAATGATAACTCCCTGGGTGCATTCTAGGTATCGATGCTTCGCGGTGTAGATCTATCAGTGATCCTCCCCGGTGCATTTCAGATATCAATGCTTCAGGATGTACATAGAGATTGATGTTTTTCTTTCTGAGGTGTTATCAAGAGCTCCCCTCTTGATACCCACCACCATACTATAGCTGTTTCACTGTCTTAAGTGGCGGTTTAGAATCTATCAGCCTTCTTATGTTGTATATATAGTTTTGCTTGGGAACGACCAAAGATGTATCTAGTTTTTGCATCACGGATCGATTTTCTCTGTTGATTTTTACGGATCAGTCATCAAACGGTGGGCTGTTTGGTACATCCATTTGGCCATGGAAAATCTACTTATTGATGCTGTATATTTCGCCTGTTGATGCTGTTGTTTTTATATGTTCTGTCTTGGCTTCATTGTCGAACCTGCGTTTGCATTGTGGATTCGATTTTCTCATTGTGGATTCGATTTTCTCTGTTGATTTTACGGATCGGTCGTCAAAAAACGGTGAGCCTTTTAAGGCATCCATTTGGCCATGGAAAATCTTCTAGCTGATGATGTAGATTTTGCCTGTTTGATGCTGGTGTAGGTGTAGATTTGAGCAAAACAGGTTTTGCTAACGTTCGTGTAGCAAAATCTGATTCGCTCAGTGAGTAGCATATTTCAGTGTGTGATCAATATAATTTCTGCTTCTTGGGCAGCACCATAAGAAGTTTTGCATTTGCTTTGATGGGATCGTCCCCCATCATCAGGCAGAGTAAAATATTAGGGCTTAAGATTTAGGGTTTAGGGTTTGAAATTCTTTGGGACTCACGAGTCATCATGAGTAGGGTTTGGTTCCACATTCCAGGTTTAGCTCCACCATAACTTCTAAATCCAGTGCAGTTTCTCATTCAGAATTTCTCTTACCCATCACTTTCCAAGTTTGGAATCTCTGTGCAACCACATACTGATGACATGCATATGCATATATATAGACAATTTGTTCACCCACCAGGATTCAGAATTGGATAACAATATCATAGGTCGACTGATCGAGGATAGATTTGGAAGTTCAGCAAAGATAGCACCAGCATCGACATTCCTAAGAGTAAAATCAGGGAATACTGAATTCTAATTCCGGAGATGATATACAGTATTAAATAATTTCTAGGAAATGAATTGTGATCAGACACAACAGAGTTCACAAGGCTTTAGGCTATTTGGTAAAAACAATGTTCAGGGAAGCTGTGCTTTTACAATCCGATGGTCAATCTGGCGATGTTCTGATTATGAAGGGTTGGAGGAAAAAGAACAGCATTTGTGGGTATAAACCAGCAGTACCATCATTCAGTCATCATTGGTGACAAGGGGATGAAGGATTACCCATCAAGTAGTGAGAAAAAAGGAGGGCAGCAGCATTATATAAAATAGGGGTTATCGATCGAACAAACCGCCCTTCTTCTCCATACAAAGTTATGTTAACAACCAATGTGATACGGTAACTCACAGGTGGAATTTCAATATCCCAAGATTACCCATGAATGCATTACAGCTGTTTTAGACAAATGCCGGAAATTACATTTGCATCGAACGATATTATTACAATGAAGGCATTAAAAATATACGCGAGCCTACCTTGATTCCCTCTTCTTAAATCTCTGCTCCCAATCCTCGGCTTCCAACTTCTGTTCATCAATGTCCCTCTCTGTAGAGTATATGATTTCTTCACGACCAATTACAGTTTGCTTCGCTAAACTTCTTGTACTTTCAAGCTTTCAAAAGAGTGCCAAAAAAATGTATGTCAATATACTATCCAGGTAGAAACAACCAGATAACAGATGTGTCAGTGCTCGCCTATGGAACCACTTCCACAGCAAGAAGAAAACAAATATCTCTATTCAGGGAAAACCAAAGGTACTTTGCATCATACCTTCTTCCTCAAAAGGAAATCTGGTTGTTTAAGAAGCTCTCTCCATTTCTCCCTTGCAATATTTTTATTTGATATCTCAGCATTCTTCTTTTGGATGGAGAACCACCTTATTGCTGGAATAGCAAAGAATGCTGCAGTATATGCCTATAAATCAATCAAGTATGGTTCGTCAACCTTCCAGAAGGTATGAAGATTGAGGAGCAATAATCGCTTTTGATAGCAAAGACAATTACAAATACAATTGGTTGAATGAAAGGCTTGGGACTACTTTGCTCCCATCACATTTTAAAGAAGATAAATCTCAAACAGCAGTTTCGACTTATTGAATGGCTTAGAGACATTGACACGAGTCAACCAGAGACAACATTCCAATTCCCCCCTACAATACAAGCATTTCATGAGTATAATTGGGCCTCCCTTTCCATCTAACACCCAGTCCACTTTCCCCGGTCTTTGAGTGTCTTTTTATCAGCTTTTTGGTATTCCAAGTAGTCATTTACAAGCGGCTTTACAAAAATCAGGATATACCGTTTTTATGCTGTGGAGGATTAAGTTACTGGAAATCCAAGAAAGTAAGAGATTCTACCACATCTACGATAGCTGACTATGAAGGCTACCTGGAACCTACTTGGACATTGGTGAGTTCCCTTCCATTGAGTCATCAGGAGCAGACTATATCATTCCAGCTTCCCCTTACAATGGGAGTATCATAAGTGACTTCTCCAGTATGATTCAGTCTCTCCTTCATTTCATTTAACATCATGACCGCTTTCCCTCAGTGAGTGAGTGTTTTCTTCTATCAAATCTTAGTGTTCAAATATAAAACGAGGCCAAATCTGTGCATTTATTCAAAGACAAACAAATATATCTAATACAACAGTTACCATACAAAATAATACCTGAAGAACGGGTAATATTCTAGCCATAAATGGTACAAGACCATCACTAAACCTTCCAATGATGCTCGCATCCCTGAAAAAGAAGAATTAACCATGTTCAACCCTGCTCTGTCAAAGAAATGTAAGAAATATGTCATAATAAATTACCTCAACCAGCTACTCAAAATAACAACTCCAATTAAATTGAGCGCACCCAGCCCAATAACTAGAAATTTGTTCAGCTCATTTGCCTTGCTGAAATAAACAAAATATCAATCAAGCAATAATAGATTCTATTAAAGATGTAGATGTTTTGCAGAAGAACGATTCTACAACAATCCGGTGTGATAAATAATTCTCTAGAAGGCTGAAGCAAAAACTCAAAATATGCACAGGGAAAACAACATACTCAAACTTTTGTACAGGACAATAATGAGTAAGATGGTGGGAACGGCTCTGCTGCATCGAAATTTTTTAGCCGTCATTGACATCAACTTTTCATGGTACAACTTGTCAATCCTCTTATACTTAACAATTGCCATGTTTTAAGTTCTACACGTGTTTTGGCAGGGACAATTGTAAAGATGAATCCCAAGCTTAGCAACTGTAAAGATGATTGACCTAAAATGGTAGAGTGAGTGCGAGAAAGAGAGCAGAGAAAACTGCAATAATATCTAAAGATTACCTTATTTTCCATTATCCCATATCATGCCAATGCCAGAGGTGAGTTGGTGAGGTGGAAAATTAGGTACAAATTTGTCATTTGTAATCCCATGTGCACAGTAGAGATCAAGAAGTGAAGGTCCATATCACATTAGTCCTATAAAGCAATGCTAACTCAATTCAATAAATCACAGGCAACAGAACCTTGTCACTCCTGCAGACAGTGTTGAGTAGGTTTGGTCATGAAGTGGGAAAAAGACCTATTGAGAATATACAGAATCATTATCTCCCTAGAGTTGAAATACTCTAGCAAGAGGTTAAAGAACATGTTTTGGCCGAGTACACTGGAGACGTGATGCCAGAAAAACTGAATAATTCATAAGCGATATAAAGACCTACCACTAAATTAGCCCAAATCACTAAGCATGTTGCTAAATTACTAGCTACAACCACAATGATGAAATATGCACATTGATTGATTCACCCAATGAAAGATTCTAGCAAAAGGTTATCCATTGTGTTTTGAACACGTGAACTAAATTTGCATTGCACAGCAAAGTTTGGAATTAAACATGAGGCTTAAAAAATTCATTCAGATATAGCCAGATATTCCTGTACCTGAACATCCATGGATTTTCAAAGAATGGTTCTTGATCATAAAGCCCTGACCATTTGGATGCTGTTCTTTGCAGTGAAGGAAAACGATACAAAATGTTCCCCTGTAAGCAGTACCAGGCAGAATCAAAAAATATGTCTAGCGAAACTAAGATCATATCTTCATAAAACTATCAGCAAAAGAGTAACTTAGCTCTGATTTAAGATGCTCTTACCAGCTTGTCAACCTCGGGTTCTCCATCAAACCTAAGCAATACCGGCAGCACCAAGGATTCTATGTCCTGCTTAGTATCACATAATCAGATTTCTACATCACATGACCTTTCCATACTTAAAATAGATAAGAGAGCACACTTATGGACAGGGGATAAGATATCTGTAAACGTTTCCAAATTAATCCAAACAAATGTAAGGGGAGGCATAACAATCACCCGGCTTTCTTCCATAGGAGGAACATCTAAAAATGGTGCAAGTTCCTCGGCACAGACGACTCCACCTTTAGATTTGATATATTCTCCAATCTAAAAAATGTCAGAAGCTGTCAGCATGAAATAAACACATCCACGATATAATTATTGGGCTATTACATGCATATCACATGAGTGTTTTTTGAGGGTTCAGTACTTTTCCATACAAATGCTATTTTCACGATAAGCAAAGCCCCTGTAACAGCTATCCCAAACATACAAGGGAATTATTCCGAAAATTTCATTCGATAAACTCCTGCAAAAGATACCTAGCCTCCAATAAAAACACACAGGGAGTAGGGGTAGGTGCAATCATCTTACGATAGCCTCATCAAACACATATGGATTGAGTAGCTAAAAGTGATTCATCACTGTATTACCTACTCAAATTTCCCTCAAAAAATATTGACTGATCACCCACATTCTAGATGCAGTTATATTTTTCCCTCCTAGGAAATACCAATGGCTTCCCATGAATAGTTTTATTTGCCGAAAATCCAGATCATAGTACTACACTGACCATTTTCCATCTACGTTCTTCTTTGCCCTCATTTGGATCACCGTCACCAAAAACAAAGGAAAATACCTGCATACACAGACTTGATTGAATTCATCGTTCATGAGTCACAGCCAAAGCAAGAGAATGCTAATGCTCGCAACTTATTCCTTGCCTTAACCAAAAAAGGTTGCTAGCATATCTTAGCTGAAGGAAAATGAGTTTACAGATTCAAAAAAATTCAGGCCACCTCTGTCCCTTGGCATGTTTCCTGCTAGTGCTCTTCTCCTATAGTAATACGGATCCCAATACCTGCATTCCAGCATTCCAATTTGGAGGAAAGATCTTTACGCCTATCATGCACTACAATAAACATTGAGAGGTAGAAACTGCAATCTATTACAAGATTCTAATGAATGTTATTTGACACTCTACAGTTTATAGTGTATCTACCATAACATATGGTTCTATATTTTAGTGGTTTATGTGCATTCACAGCTATAGTTATACACCATGTGACATATTGAGCACGCAATAAAGAGTCAAAGGAATACAAGAATTCAATACCAAAATAGATCAGCTGGACTGATATACATAGAGAAACCAGGGTTTGAAGGTCTCTCACGTCGGCGATCTCCCTCATCACTGGAATAGGCATAGAATTAAATGTGATGCTTTACTTCAATAACAACTAAATATCTATATTCCACTAGTTATTAGTTAATAGTTTAAAGACGAAAAATACCTTCTTGATGATGTTAGTAGTATAATGATTGTGCTGTATACCAACAGAATTGAAACCAGAAGTGTTGTTCCAAACGAGACTCGAATCAGATAATCAGCAACTATCTGAAAATCCGCATTTATGTTACCACTCATGGCTACTTATGTAACAAGTAGATGTGAAAAAATGCTATAACACTGTTGGACAGATCATCCAGAAAGAATCATTTTATTAACTTAGGAGGCCGAAGTTCAGAACTCTAAAAAAATGAAGACAACTTCCACAGAATTGAACCTCAAATGTCTTTTGAAAATATGCGTCTCAAGCCACCTCCGTGGCGTAACACAGGCATATATATCCATTGGTTCAATAGAGAATCATATAAGGAATGAGTTATCTGATAGGAATTCAGGAGCATTCAGAAGGAACTTGTGTACCTTAATTTTGTCCACCAAAGGTTCAAGTCTGAGTTTCAGTGATTTTGCAAGAAGA
This sequence comes from Azolla pinnata, assembly GCA_037176905.1. Taxonomy (NCBI): domain Eukaryota; kingdom Viridiplantae; phylum Streptophyta; class Polypodiopsida; order Salviniales; family Salviniaceae; genus Azolla; species Azolla pinnata. The sequence goes on from JBBBWG010002404.1 coordinate 24,538, forward strand.
AGCGATCGATAATCTTTTGGAAGTACATACAACACATCACCATCTCCAGAAACCTAACATTCGTAGCAGGAAGAAAAAAATACACATCAACTGAACTCATGACAAAAACACCATCATAGTTTACAGCCGGTACACATTCATTAAGTACAGCTACAAAATTGTGATAAAAGCACGTTCTCCTTTTGGTATCCAATAAGTCCTATATGAGCACTACACTCTGACTGAGAATTTTGTAGTGAATTTGATTGCCCCTAGAAATATGTCTCTGTTCTCTTGCAATCTTTCACAGAATACTGAGAATTCTATGCGTATTTACATGTACATATTTCAAGAACTACTGGTAAGTATTGCATACCATAAAAAGACATCCCATATAAAGTAACTACCCTTGGAAACTACCCTCCAGAAAGCCACTACTATAGAATAGACATTCGGTGACTAATCACGGTTCAACAGTGCATTTGCTCATCCTTCCAATAAAACTCACCAATATCCAAGACAAATTAAGCCTAGCTAGAAGTTAACAGCTGGGATACCAATATCCCATTGCCTGCTGTTCAAACTATTCTTTCTATATAACTAAGATCACATTCCTAAGATGCGAGACAGGACATTGGACCACAAGCATCACTTTGATACTATGACACCATAATGAATTTTTTTGCATTCAATAATATATTCAGTTATGTTTTCCATACACCTTCACACCCCCTTCACACCAATCAATGGATTTATTCCTCTCATAACTAGACCATCCACTCTCAACTTAAACATTCATTAGAGTCACTACTTGCTTTCAGATGAAGCAGGTGAAAACGTGTATTTTCAGACTTCCAGAAATAATACTATGATCTCTCACGCACACGTCCACCTAATTAGACATGCCATTCATTGTATGCATTATTCTCGACGTAAATTATAAAGGTCCAGACTTTACCTCTAGAAATCCGCCAGTGTCAGCTGCTAGGGCCTGGAGAGCCGTTTCTGCTTGACTGATCTTCAATCCTCCCTTGCTCGCTACATCTCCAACAGTAACCCTTCTTCCGAGCTCATCCACAGCTGCCATTGCTTTCTCACGAACAGCAACAGGGATGGAATCGCTTTCCACGCGTTTCGTCTCCGGATTCAGGGAGGGAGAGAGGCCGGCGTAGGCACAGGACCGTCTCCTGCCACGGAGCAGATGCTTGGAAGGGAACCAAAGAGCACAACGGAGGCGGAGGCGGAGGCGCTGCTGCTGCTGCTGCTGCTGCTGTGAAGGACGAGGAGGATGAGGAGGCGTAGCGGAGGTGAGAAGGCGATGGCGTGGCGATGGAGGAGGGAGGGGAAGCAGGAAATAGGGCGAGCATCGACGGTGCTGAGAGATCATGGTCGAGGAGAAGACAGCGTCCATGGCTGCAGAAGAAGAAGAAGAAGAAGAAGACGACGACGAAGATTATATGTTTCTATTTATTTTTATTTTTATTTTTATTTATTTTTAGGGATAATTGTTTATTAATTAAATTTTACTGCCTACTAAATTAAAATTTTGCCTAGTTTTATCTCTCGCTAAAAATCAACGCCCAGTTAAAATCGATCAGAACCAAACTAATTAGATTCTGTAAGTATTAACTTTTTTGTTCATCAAATATATAGGAAGGGAGTCAGGCAGTAAGCAGTAGGAGGGAAGTAGGATGCAATCAGTAAATAGCAGTAGGAAGATTGCGAATCGATGAACGCGAGAAAAGAGATAGATGGAAGTGGTTAGTAAGAGAAGGATAGAAGTGATTAGGAATTAATCGATGAGCAATAAAACGAGGCGTTAATTTGTAATCTCTAGTTTTAGCGGACGTTAAAATGTAGTCGATAAATTTATTAGGAGCTTTTTTTGGTAATTTTCCCTTATATTTGTAATGATATAATGGTGAATAAATAGAGAAGGTTTTAGTGAGAGTTGAATCCATGACCTTTCGGGGATGAATAGCTTGCATTGAAGAGTTGTATGATGCCTCACAAATGGAGAAATACAGAGAGAATTGATGCGGAAGAAGATATCTTCCTTGATGATATAAATGAGGAAATGACATGAGGCTCCAACTGTGGCATGGATCGTAGGGTTGTGGAAACATTGGTTTCTGGTGATGATGTTGTCAGAAGATGGGATCTACGTCATTATTTTGTTCAAGGCGTATAAACAACTCTCGCACCAATGGCAGCAAGATGAAACTTGCTCATTCCTCCTCGATCTGCCTTCTGCGTGGCGATTAAATCACAGCTAAATGAATGGAATTTACAACAATTTATCTCTATTTAGTTAGATGCGAAGATCTTTTGTGATGATTGTGCTTTTTTGTAATCCATGATGTGCAAGGTTCGATTCTCGTCGCCTTATTTTGTGTCGATGTTTTTAGAACTTTATGTTTTTAGAGTGGTTTCACACCATGTGCCAACGGCAGCATGTCTGGCAACATTTGAGATCCGCAGAGCTTGTTTTGCCTTCATAGATATGACCCTAGATTTGCTCTCGATTACAGCCTTAGTTCATACAAAAGAAAATTCGCTTGGCAATTGATACTTGTTGTTAAAAAACCCCTCACGATAACTATGTAAACGTTGCATTGCTCTTTTGCTCTCGACGATCATGTCCTAACCTTCAGAGCGATTGTAACGGAATCGACATCTCAATCTCCGCGTGATTCTGACATGCCCATGGCTCCGATCCGGAAGCCCATGAACAAAGGCTCGACAATGCACACTACGATCGAAAGATCTTCTTCGTCATCGCTTGATTGATCGATCGATCGATCGATCGGTGGTTGGTGGCGCAAAATGATTTGTATGAGCCCTGTGTAAGGTTCACTGGTGACCTTCTTTTGCTGGTGGAGGGCATGAAGTGCAAGGAGGATGGGCTCCTTTTCCATGGTCCGGGCAAAGGCTTTGCAATGCATGCAAAGAAGATGCCAGATGGGCAAAGAAGCGCATGCATCCGACGATGAAGCAACTGTTGCAGGCGAAGAGGCTCGACGGATGGATGACGATCCGTCTGGCTTGTTTCCCTGGTGCTACCAACTCCTGTTTCGACTTCCTCATGCAAAAATTGGATAAGACAGAGAGGGTAGCGGTTCGGGGTTTGATGTTTAGAGAACTTTGCAGTGATGCAATAGTTTGTAGCTCGCTTTGCAACCAAATCACCGATCCAGATTCACTTGCATCATGGCCACGTGCGTCTATCTATCTATCTATCTATCTATCTATACTGCGACAATCGATCGATCGAAGCTTGTCTACCTGCCTGTCAGCCTACCTCTGCTCGATCGATCGATAAAAGTAAATAAACCCACACCACTTCACCAGATAAACTCCTCCTCCTCCTCCTGCTACAACAACATCGATCCAACTATTTTGGTCACCAGTCGACCGGATATGATCCGATGAACGAATCGGTCGATTCGATGAATCGATGAACGGAGCAGTATGGGAATCTCAAAGTCCCTGTTTCCGGCTTTACATGCACATGCGCACGTAAGCATGCATGCATACAGATGCCAACACATACATCTGCACAAAATGCGACATGATGCAGGCGCATACAGACGCACATACACCGCAGCATGCATACTTCAGTGTATATATATGCGTATAGGGAGCGTATCCACATACATACATACATACATACATACATGCATATGTACATATACGCCGTGCACACATACATGCATGCATGCATAGCATACATACCTATACAACGCTACGTATACACACACCCGCATACATACATCCATCCAGACATGCATGCATGCATGTATGCATACATACATACATACATGCACACATGCATACATGCATACATATATACACACACAATACAGAGACGATAGAGTGAGAAGCGCCATGGCGATCTTTGTATGAAGGTTTAAGGCTGCTAAACCCTCCTGCGTCGCTGCTGCTGCTTCTGCTGCTTCTGCTTCTGCTTCTGATTCTGCTTCTGATTCTGCTGCTGCTTCTGCTTCTGCTTCTGCTTCTGATTCTGCTTCTGATTCTGCTTCTGATTCTGCTGCTGCTTCTGCTTCTGATTCTGCTGCAATGATTCGCTGGCTATGGAGCTTCCTCATCCTCTACCTTCTCCATCGCTTCCCCTCCCCGTCGCTCAGTGTCATCACGCTCGCTCCTTCTCCTTCTTCGATTTCTTCCTCGATTTCTTCTTCTTCGTCTTCTCCTTCTTCGATTTCTTCTTCTTCGATTTCTTCCTCATCTTCTCCTTCTTCGATTTCTTCTTCTTTATCTTCTTCTTCTTCTTCTTCTTCTTCTTCTTCGGTTTCTTCCTCGTCCGCTTCTTCTTCTTCTTCTTCTTCTTCTTCCTCCTCCTCCTTCCTCCCCCTCTCCACTCCTTCCTCCATGCCCCCCGCTCAGATCTTCCTCCTCAACCTCATCCTCCTCACCAACCACCTCAACCTCCCCCCCTCCTCCACCATCTTCCTTCCCCTCAACCAATCCATCGCCGTCGCCTTCCCCTCCGTTCAAGACCTCGACACCTCCTCCTACCACATCCTCACCTCCCGCTACACCTTCCGGGACCTGCTGCTCCTCGATCGCCTCGCCTCCTCCTCCCGCCTGCAGACCTTGCTGCCAGATCGGACCATCCGCATCAACAGGTCCGGCATGTCTATCCTTGCCAACGATCGCGAGATCGTGGCGCCTGATCTCTACTCCGACGAGAACTTGGTCATCCATGGCATTGCCAGAGCGCTCAACCCCGATTTCTACATGTCGCAATCGTCGTCTGCTTCCAGGATCTCGCCTTACGCTCCAGGTCTGATCCTATTCCTTCTCGTCCTTTGTGTTCCGTTTCTGAGTTTCGTCTGTACGCAGACATGTTTACATAAATCTTCTTGCTTGATGCAATGCTAGTATGTACAGCATACTCTTTCTTCATGGCTATCATGGATCCTCTGGAATCACAAGACGTACATTTTCTCTTTTACGAGGTTTAGTTATGACAGTGACACCTGTCCGCCTTTTTCGGCGGAAGAACTCCGATACATTAGAAGAGCGCTATGACCTTTGCTACTCAGTTCTTTGATTCACCTACATTTATTATCCGTTTCCTGTTTGCTTGTTTCACAACGATGACTAGATTGATCTAGGATCCATAGTCTGTGCTGGTTTGGAGAGTTTGTTCAAGTGAGTGCGATATTTCTTTGTTACTAGTTTGATCTAGGATCTATATTCTGTGCTGGTTTTGAGAGCTTGTTCTAGTGAGCGCGGTAGAGTGAGCTTACTTGGAAATAGACGTGAGCTCTTTCACAAGAGCTTCGATTGCTGCCATTGATTTATCATGGGTTTAAGGTTTGTTGGTCTCCATTTCATTCTCAGAGTGAGAAATTGATCACGCTTTTCATTTTAGAATGGCCACTTTTCTGATACTTCCACGTAGGGTTTGCTAGATGTTTTTCTTGTTTGAGCTTTCTGCTTTTCAATGTAGTTGGATCGTCAGCAAAACCTAATTCGATGTATCTATGTCTTACCACTTCCGGTCTGACATTGGAATCTTCTAACATTCAAGTAGAGTCTTTTTTAAACTTTGTACGTTCCAATTTTGTACTGTACTGTGCGATGGGATGGGAATTCTTCAACACATGGTCGGATATTTTCCATGTCCAAACTGTACCATTATGGGAAGGTTTAATGTGCAAAAGTATATAGCTTGGCAAAGATAATGTACCATTATCTGGACGGACTGTACGTTATTTCCCTAATGCCTATTGGACAGCTTCATGGAGGTCGAATGTGCAAAACTTTGTCTCGGTGGGAGAACACACTATTATCCCGTTGGTCTATATAAATCTGTGTGCCTGATCTCATTGCTCAATGATTGGACTGAGTTTAAATGCTGAATGCGTAAAATGCATTTGGTTGGGTAAGACGGAGAACTCGGATGCAGCTATCTGGTAGAAAAATCTAAAGATTCTGCTCTTTCTTTTGACATCTTCGTGTGTATGGTTCCCATGGCAGCAGTCAGCTGGTTTCGAAACACACCAAAAACTCCATCCAAATATCTTTACTCAGTCCTTTGACAGGCATTTGTATTTCTTCCTAGAAATAAAATGTATATTCACGACCTTGTATGCATCACTCTTTGAAACTCACCATCGCCATTTTGCCTTGCACTATCTTTACTAGTGATTTTTTCTACATTATTCCCAGAATTAGTAGCTATATCTAAGAGTTGCGCATCTTTATTTCGTAACTCACATCATGGATTTGGTTTGTACCATCCATATCTAAGTTTTGCACCTCGTTCTCGGTAAATTTTCTTTTCTGAGAGATTTAGCGTGTGCAGTATGTTACATTTTGATGCAGGTGGGTGAGTTTTGGGCAAAGAAGAATTATATCATCGACCCATCACAAATCATTGCAGTCAGCAATCCTTGATGGTTTGTGGTACTCCGGTGTCATCGCCAAGAGGTTGAAAGCTGTTTAAACAGAAATACAACCGACCAAGCCATATCTCTCAAGGTGCCATTGTAAAAAAATGGGTATGATAGAATTTATTCATAGACCACTGTGAGGGTGGATGGCTATCCATACATGTTCGACACACCCACACACCATCAACTTAAAAGTTATTGGTAGAACAAAGCGTAGATGGCTGGGCTGTCTATACATATTGCCCAACGCGCACGAGATGAATTTGAAAATCTTCCATCTTCAAGAATGAATCCCAAATTTTTTTAGTTTCTTATTGGGAGCAATGTGGGGGATTATTTCGTGATTTAGCCTCATCACCTCTGGATGCATACATAGTACATATGTAGTTGCTGCCCACCCGCTTCAAAGCTTTGGTTCTGTTTACACTTGGTGCTTTGACGGACATGGATGAACACGGTCAAGAATAGCTTGGCAAAATACGCGACAACAGTGGGAAACCATCCTCTAACTCCAATTAAGGGAGGAGGTCTCGACTCAGTGGACTGCCAATCGTCTGGGAACTTTTTCTTCTGGATTCCGTCTCGGTAAACTGAACAAAAAGCTGTTTTTGTGTCTCATCGAGAAGTTATGGGAGTTGTCAAGATGTCTTTCTTGTAATTACTCGATATATAATGACACAATTTCTTGTGGATTGAAGCAACAAGACTCTAAAGTTGCCAAGACTCTAAAGTTGCCAGCTGCAAATACATTTGATCTTTAACATGTATATTATCGTGGTTTCAAACTATACAAACGCTTTTGGTGACCATAATCTCAGGCACGACATTGTGAATAGGATTTTGGTTACCTGGATTTGACTCAATGTGCCTTCTTATCTAATCAGTTTTAGTTATACTCAGATTTTGTGAGGATCGATCTTCGAGGGGTTTATATACAAGTAAGAGGCTATGTGATTAATTTATCGTGCTCTACTTGGTCGGCCAATCCATTGCTTGTAGCTAATAATGTTGGAAGGCACCGGTGAAACGACTAGTAAGCATGGAGATGCCATGGCGGAATTCGATCGATTGGCTCCGAGGTTTTCCAGAATCCATGAGGAAAGTAAGCTACAATCATCAGCCAAGAGAGAAATAGGAAGTGACCACCTGACGAATCAGAAGGCGCAGTCGAGTGTGGCTTCTTCCGATCGAGTGTGAGAACAAACCCCACAAGGAAGCGTGGGCAAGCAAGCTCATCTTCAGCTGTTCCCGCGTCAAGACATCTGCCAGTCTTTTTGAGGTCGTTCGTTCGTTGCCTTGTCGAAACCGCAGCCAATAATGCAGAGCCTTATAATGCCATTCAAATCATGCGTATCAACCGTGGATATAATTAGCGAGATTGGAGGAAACGGCCATGGGGTGGATAGATTGATTGACGGGGTGGGGGGAAGTCATGTGGGGAGCTTTTGGAGCTGCCCTACCAGACCACGAGAACGAGAAGGGTGGTGGGTTCACATGGGATCCATGCAATGCAATGCAATGCACGTAATCGCGTCCCCCATGTCTCTTTCCGTCGATTATGAGGAAGCTCTCTGTTCGTTCGGGGGGGGGCCCCCCCTCATCCCCTCCCCGATGATATGATGGATCAATCCATCCATTCATGGCTGGCCGCGGCGAGAATTATGATGGGGAGCAATCGAATCAAGATAAACTATGGGTGCAGCATGCTGGATCGAATGCATCGCGTGCAAAAATTCTTGTGTTGCGAAAGAGACCGTTGCGTCCCCCCGCAGCGCGATACGGGATGTCTGGACGGGAGAGACTCTTGTCCCCCGGCCTCTCCCTCCCCTCCCTTGACGTCAGAATGCGCGTATTTTCTCGGGATCTCCAGTTTCTTTCCGTAGATTGTTTATATATATATATATATATATACACAATTTAGGAGAAGAAAGGGACTGGGATGTGTCGGGGAAAGCGATGGTGTGGGGGCCGGGGGCTTTGGGGGTCCAACACAGGACCGGCTTGACAATTTTTATTTTTTTTTGCCGGGCCGATCTCGACGGCCTATATAAAGCCGCGGGCGGAAGCAAGCACATGGGACGGAGCGAAGCACGGAAGAAAGAAAAAAAATAACTCCAAACCACAAGACCACAAGAACCCAGCAGCAGCAGCAGCAGTAGCAGCAAGAAGAAGCAACAGACCCCCGGCGACGACGAGTAACAAGCTCGCAAAGTCCCCGATGATGATGAGGACGGGGACGAGGCGCAGCTCGGGGGCATGGCTACTAGCCCTAGTGGTAATGCTCGTGTCGTTGGCGATGGCGGCGGGGGCGAGGGGGCGGGGCCCGGCGGCGGCGCAGCGGCTGCAGTTCCTGCGCGCCCACAACGCGGTGCGGCGGCGCGTG